>QUSF01000004.1:40082162-40202949 GCA_003676055.1 Chloebia gouldiae
TGCACAGCTTCTGCTGTGTTTGTATTGAGTCTCATTGATGCCTTTGTGCCTTTTTTTTCTCTGTCCTTGCTTTTTCTAACAGCCCCATCTCCATCCACACCAAGCACGCCAATATTGACAAGCACTACCCCTTTGCCAGGGACTACCACCACCACCAGCACCCCGATGAGCACAACCACTGTTACTGGACCACCGACATCCACCTCAACTACTTTAAGCACATCCTCACCAACACCAACATACACCACCACCACACCAACTCCAGGTACTTCTCTGGCCTGTGCTGTTTCTTCTGTGGTTGCCCTGAAAGCACATGAGCACCTCAACTTAAACTCAAACTGTGCATCTCAGATGGATCTGGAATGGGTGTTACTGCAGAGCATCCCTGAGGAGCCATTGCTTAAAACTTGCCTTTCATCTGGCTATTAAAAAGGAACAAGGTTTTGTGGTTCTGTGCAAAAAATCAGGTCTTCCCTCACTCAAAAAGGCTCAGAGGAGATGTTTCATGCTGATGCTCAGCTTACATAGATCTTGAACTGATGGGAAATCTTGCTTTTTTTTGCTGCTGGACCTTGTCCCTCAGCTGGCCAGAACATTTACTGGACATATGTGCAATTGTGGCATGGTACTCTCAGTACTGGCATTTTAGGCACTGATTGGACATAACTGTGTAGGTCTTCTTCCCACCCTCCCTTTCCTTTGCCCTATCAGTGCCAATGCTTGTCAGCTGTTAGAGATGTAGGAAAGATGAATATCCTTTTGGGAAAAATTTCATTCTGCAGACTGTGACTTTCTGTGAACTGTGGTCTTGGATGATCAGATCCACTAGTACTCTGAGAAGCCACATATCAGGGTGACATTGTGAAAATTATATGCCAATTTGGCAGGAACATACTGCTGTGCATGCTTCCTTCCCGGATCACAGCTTCCCATCTCAACTCTTACCTGAGGATTTAGTGTGGTGTTCTAAATAACGACATGGTGATAGAAAGCCCCAGCAAGATCAAAAGCATTTATTCTCCTCATTTCTTACCTATTGGTAGGTCTCTCTGTGTTGGTGGGAAGCACCTTCCAGCACCGTCTTTTTGCTCAGAGGGAGGGGACATGACCCAGTGTGTGCATGGATTCAAATATTGTGCTTTTTGGGGCCAGAAAGGAAGGGCTGGTGCTAGGGTGGTCTGACCCTTCTAGATCTGTGGCAGCTGCCTCATGTGCAGCTTCTGTTGAGTTCACATTGAGTCCCACTGATGCCTTTGTGCCTTTGTCTGTTTTCTCTGTCCCTGCTGTTTCCAACAGGCACAACTCCATCCACACTGAGCACACCAATATCGGTAACCACTACCTCACTGCCGGAGACTACCACCTCCACCACCAGCCCTCCAAGCACAACAACCACTGTTCCAACTACTGCCACTGTTCCAATTAACACCAGAACCCCGACGGCTCCACCCACTGAACCATTAAGTAATTCTCAGGGTTTCATGTTCTTTGCTGATTTTAGAAAGCTGGGTTTATTGGCAGCTTAACATGTGTTTTAGTTTCTATATTCTGCATTACTGTAGTCAATTATATTTCAAAAACATCCCAGCTAACCTTTCAGCAGCAATGTTATATCTCCTACTGTCCCAGTTCATCTGCTTCTTTTAAAGGGCATGAAGTACATGAAGGAGTTTGCCTGCTCTCACCCAAATGTAAATTAGTTTTCATTGAAGGACTGTTCTTTTGGCCTGCCTTAATTCCTCTAACATTATTACTGCACTCTTATTATGTACACAGTACTTCTCTCTCTACCATGTGTCACTCATATCATGCTATAAAAGCACAAATAGATGACTCTGAGGCTGGCCTGTGAGAATCGTGAACACTTTTTAACATCTTAATAAAAAACTATTTTAAAGGAGTCTCCGTAATGAAAACTGGCATGTGAAAAAGCAGAAAAGTGTATTTTGGGTTCATAGCATCCCAAAATAGCTTGTGTGTGAGTAGTCTTAATGGCCTGGGCATTAGAAATGGATGGAACACATTAGAATCCTCCAGCAATGGCTCAGTTTCTGTAGAATCAAATGACTCTGAGCATAATCAATGGTGGTATGAATGTGCCACATGAAGCAGCACAGGGAACAATGGCCTTTCCACAGAATATAGTACGACAGCAATACAGTATTAACCAGAGTTCATTGATCTACTCAGTGGATTCCCCTGGGATCTTGGACTGCTGGGCTCTTCCATGCAATATAAAGTTTAAATACTGCAGATGTTCCCGCTGACACTGATTGTTGATGAAATGTTAATATGAATGTTTCCTTGCAAGAGGTAGGATATTTTGTTAATAATCCCTCAGTGATGCAAAACCATTACTAAAACAATTTCTGCTTTATTTCTGTCTGAAGACCTATGCATAGGCTTGTTGAACCACATATGCTTAGTGGAAAATGAGATGACATTAGGAAGAAAATGCAATTTCCCTACTTAAAATACTCTGTTTTCTTCCTGTCTTAAAGAGACATCTGAACCAGAGACAAGCACTCCAGTTACTCCTTCAACTACCTCACTGCCAACAATAAGAACGACAGAAATAAGTACAGTGTCTACCGTAAGCACCACTAGCCAACAGTCAACATCACCAGTATCAACAAGCCCAGTGATAACTACCATCTCCAAAGTCACTGAAACAGGATCAACCACCAAGACCACCACTTCTGGCCCTACGCCCTCAAGATCCACCAGCACCACTCCAGTAACAGAAACACCTATCCATGAGACCACTACCACCAGGACCACAAGCCCTCCAATCGGATTACCTACCACTTCCACCCCTGGCACCACCACAACCTCTGGACCAAGCAGCCCTACAGGAACACAACCAGTGTCAACAACCCCATTCACTGGAACAGGGTCAACCACCAAGACCACCACTTCAGGCCCCACACCCTCAGCGTCCACTCCACCCACCACCACAATAGGAACAGAAAGAAGTACCCCAGTGACAACCTCTGCAATTGTTACTACTCCAACAACATCACCTACATCAACCAGCCCCGTGTCAACCACCACCTCTGGTACAACTCCAACACAAAGCTTTACCACCACTTCAGGAACCACCTCTAGTAGTTTTATCACTATCAACGCAACAACCACCATGTCCACCACCTTCAAAACCCTTCCTGTCTCAACTACTACATCTGGGCCTACTACAACTTCAACTTCAGTCACCACTACAGGAAGCTCTACACCCAGTGCAACTCCTCCAGTTAATGTCTCTAGTTCAACTACGGGTCTAACACCAACCACTGCTAAAAAAACCTGTACTATTTTCCCTAATGAAACTTATGAGGTGAGTGGATTTCATACTTTCATGGTGCTTTGGATGAAGACTAGACACATAACTTCAAAGTTAGAAACATAGAGACTAGGCATTAATCTGGATAGGAAAGGAAGTATCACCCTGTTTTATTTCCTTAGTTTTCTTGGGTATCAGCAGGACTTCCAATGATATTTGGATTGATAGCTTACATACTGCAACTAGTTCTTTAAGGATAATTTTTTAAAAGCTTTCTGCAAGGAGATAGATGTCAGTTCAGTGTTTGTTGTAGTATAGCGCTGATGAGGAGGAAACCAAGAGCTAAGTGCTCCTAAGATATCTTTTCTATTTCTGCTTTTGAATAAGTCTAGAGTGTGTAAAAGTTGTTTGTATGCTTACATTGCAGCCTAACAAAAATCCACAGGGCTGAATCTGGAATGAGTCATACTTGTTCACAGATTGGTTTCAGAAGAATGGTTCACAGATTGGTTTCAGGACTGTGAAACAGATCACTGCATTCAAATGCTTGTGAAATTTGACTCAGAGTTCTTATTTTTATTCTTTTTTATTTTTTGAACCCTCCACCTTTGACACAGATAAGTTCATGTCTTGTACATTTCTAAAGCCTCATCATAATTTAGATGCCTAACAACTTGCTCAGTAGATCTGCAGAAATTAAAATTATACATGTCTGCAAAACTGGTAGAAGATAGAAGAAAATTCATGCAATCACAATGCATGAACATAATCACCTTGGACATTTTTCCCTGAATAGCTGGTATTCACTATAACTTTAGATATTAATATGTTCTAGGCATTTGTGGAAGGGAATTGATCATATATTGGCCATTCATATTGATCAGTGTCTTTCATTGTTCTTTAGAGAGGGTGTTAAGGTGATGAGATTAGGTGAGACATCTCACTTTTAGATAGCTGAAATTAGAAAAGGTGATTCTCATTTTGGTTTACTGGCTTGACTTGTAAGTAATGCTTTTCACTTAGCAGCTCTCCGTTGTTCTAGCTCATGTTGCAGACCTAGATAGTGCTGACTGATGCACTTCCATCCTATTTTCAGATTTCTGATGGGGGAAAACTTGTAAATAAACACATGGCTTTTTAGAAACCAGAAGATATTCAGGCATAACTATTGTCAGTCTCACTGCTTCCTAAAGGTTTGTCTCTGTCTCCCCCCTCCCCCTCTCTTCAAACACAGGAAGGTGACTCATTGATACTCTGTAACTGCACTAAGATTATATGTATAGAAGACAACATTTTCCAGGTGATTCCAATAATCTGCAATCCACCTCCGAAACCCACGTGTGCCAATGGACTGTCTCCTGTGCCAGTCATGGATGATGATGGATGCTGTTGGCACTGGGAGTGTGACTGTAAGTATATATTTTATTGAATATTTAATCTCCTGAGGAAACAATGCTATCGTCAAGACCAATAATATTTATTAGGGAACAAGTATTGTGCAAGGCTGTGACTCAGTCTTCTAGTGTTGGTTAGAATGCTCTGTTGATTCTTTTTAGCTAATTGAGTGATTGGCTTAAGTTGCCATTATCTCTACATAACTGTTGTGTTGGTAGAGTAAATTGATCTCCCAAAGAAGGATTTAAATGTCCAGATGCAGACATTTATAGGCTAGAAGTATATATATATATATATATATATATATATATATCTGTTACTTGTTCAGATTATTGATAAAGATATATCTATGGTACAGTTAATACCATTCTCAGTTGTCTGTCATTAATGTCAGATGAACTGTGCATTGAAATTGCCTGGTTTGTATTGATAACTTCTAGCTAATGAGTTCATGAATTGATATATATACTTCATTAAAATTAAAATGCCCAAAGTACACTGTGATATTTCCCACATCTACAGATTTTGCTTGTGGTCTGATATGATTTTGTATGTTGCCATAAGGGCCTAACTTAACTGTATGTTTTTTTTAGGCTACTGCACTGGCTGGGGAGATCCACATTACATGACTTTTGATGGACTGTACTACAGCTATCAAGGGAATTGTACATATGTCCTTGTGGAAGAGATCAATAAGAAAGTTGACAACTTTGGTGTCTACATTGATAACTACCATTGTGATGCACGGGATGTAGTGTCATGTCCTCGAACGCTCATTGTGAGACACGAGACTCAGGAAGTGAGACTAACAACAGCACAACCAAATACTCTACAAGTAGAGGTACTAAAGAATGTTACTATTGATTTCATGATTCAGATATTAATACTGCATCAACGAGATAATTATGTTGACAAGGTTTGGGAAAAATTTAATCTGTGTTTTAGATTCAGTAACAGTTTAGATTATAAAATTAGAGTGCTTCAAAGCATTTCTTTACTCTGAATGTGGGGGAGAAAAAATTCTACAGCTTCTTGTCTTTTTAATTTCAAGTCTTTGCAGATCTCTCCTAAATACACAAGTGTGGAAAAATTGCTAAGAGTTAAGGATATAAATAAGTTAATTTATAATTAACAATAATGTGACAAAGGAAAACAACATAACAATAAAGTGCTGGCCTGAAGCATTTTTTAAAAGTACCATTCGTAGCTTTGACTTGTGTAATGTTTTTAATTTTTCAGAGTAGGGCACTTGTATTTTTATTCCATTCATAAATGTGATGTCAAGGCTTTCGGGCTTCAAAATTAGTGAGAAGTGTTTGGGGCTTTTTGTAACTTTTTACTGTTTGGTTTATTTTTGTACATTACTGTGTGAGAATATTACAAGTTAGGTTGCATCATATTGCTGAAAATTTACAACATTTAGGCCTCCTTTTGTTCTCTAAAGCAAAGAAATGTCTGATTGCTGAGTGAAAGTAGTAGTATTAGTTTCACAGGTATATCATGGCTACTGTATTTAAATAAATAATACAGTTTTTGTCGTATTTCCATTATTTAATTTTCCTATAAGCATGTTCTCTTTATGCCACAAAACCTAAAACTTTATACCATATGAATTTAGGAGAATTTTATATTCCACTTTCATGAGGAGTCCTTGGTGCCATAGTCACTCTAATAAGTCTGTTGAATGTTAGGATTTATCTGGTTTAAACCTTGAATAACTTCATTTGTCAGAGGTTAACGGGCTTTTTGTGACTCAGAGAATAAAAGTTTGACTTTCCAGTAAAAAAGGAAACACAGGAACATTTGTTACAAATTCAAAGGATATTATTTACCTTTACATTCTCTCTGCAAAACAAAGGAACAGTCGATTGTTTTGAAAAGTCAAACTAAATTTATTCCTCTTTTCTGTTTTCCTTTATTTATTAGGTGAGAGTAAATAGCCAGCTTGTGGCTTTGCCTTATAAGAAGTTTGGTGTGAGCATCTATGAATCAGGCATAAATCGTGTTGTGGAAATTCCTGAGCTGAAAATGAACGTGACCTACAATGGCTTGTCCTTTTCTATCAGAATGCCCTACAGCCTCTTTGGCAACAATACCCAGGGACAGTGTGGTAAGGCTTACTCTTCCAATTTTTGCACTCTCAGAAAACCACTGTGACAGCCCTGCTGCAAAGATAAATGGTATTTCCTAACAAATCTGTGAGTGAATTCTTTCTCCCCATACCACCCTTAGGTACTTGCAATAACAACACGGCAGATGACTGCATGCTGCCAAATGGCAACATTGCAGAAAACTGTGAAACTATGGCAGATCATTGGCAAGTTGTTGATCCTTCCAAACCACAGTGCTCTCCAGGCCTAGTTCCTACAGGTTCACCTAGCTCAACACCAGCACAGCCTTGCAAAGAATCTTCCATCTGTGAGCTTCTTTTGGGAAGGTAACAATCCTCTTGGTTTTACATGCATTTTGTCTTTGATTTAAATGGGGATTTTAGGATTAATGTACCAGTGGAAAGTGTTTCTAACTATTTCTCCATTTCTTGTATCTTTATGATTTGCTTCTACTCCTTTCTCTTTATCTGGTTTTTATTCTTTGCTGTTTCTTTCAACCCTCTGGCTACCACATTAACTGTTGCTGATGTTCCCATGTTCTTCTACACTCTCTGCCCTCCCCTGTCCCCTGCTGTTGCCTTTTCCCACATTTACTTAGCAGAAAACAGAGTCCAGCTGAAAACAGAGATCTTAATTTTTAGAACACTATGCCAGAACTGAAAAAGAAAAAAACCACAAAATCTCTTTAAAGAGATAGCACATGGTTGCACCCAATAATATACAACTCCCGGACTCAAAATGTTGGTGTAAAAATGTTTTGTAGGTGAGAAAAAATATTTTAAGATATGTTGGAAGGTTACTATCTGGATAAGTGCTCTTAGCACAAATCTCTCATCAATAGTCCATATGCACAGCTCCATAATCTCTCATGTCCACTGTTGCAACATCATAACATGTTAAGCACATTGAAAAATATATTAATTTTTCAGTAATTAATAATGATAAATATTTCTGTTTCTAGTGTGTTCAAGCCATGCCATGCATTTGTCCAGCCTGAGAAGTACTATGCAGCCTGTGTTTTTGATAGCTGTGTACTTCCCAACCTAGACCTGGAATGCTCAAGTCTGCAGATCTATGCTGCCATCTGTGCTGACCAAGGTGCATGCATTGACTGGAGAAAACACACCAATGGTGTATGCTGTAAGTATCTGGCCATAATAATTCATCTTGAATTATTAAGGAAGATTTTGTGGGACGGTTTCAGCAGTAAGGTCATACTGCTTTCAGAGTAATGAAGGCACCAATAAATTGTATCAGCTGCTCTCCTTAAGTAATTTTGCAGGTAACATTTTTAACAATAGAAATGGTAAATTGGCCTGCAAAAAAATACATGTATTGACTGTACCAGAAACATCTGTGTCAGTACATACATTTTTTGTATGCAGGCAGTCCTATGCTTTGCAGGCATCAGCAGATTACTCTCTATTTGGTGACATGTACATGAGTTTTCATCTGTAGTAAGAGCACAAAGGGAAGTTTGACACTCCCCTTTGAGAGTTGTGCAAAAGAGACTAAATTTATGTGAAAAAAAATTGTAGTCAAGATGTAGACTCCTGGTTTTATCACCTTAGTGTAAAGTGCAGTATTGTATCTCTATGGCTAAATTGCACAAAATTATTCCATTTAGACACATAAGTCTATCTGGAATTTTTCCTCTTTGCTGCCCAAGATTGTCATAGATACATAGGAAAATGAGTGAACAGTATTTAAGTTCTTGGCATAACGTCATGGGGCTTTTATATGAAATTGCTGCTGAGCTGTTCCTCCTTTTTGTTCTTCCATTCCAGCTTATGAATGTCCTTCAGGTAAAGAATACAGAGCATGTGGTCCTATTAAACAGATGACCTGCAAGTCAAGGTAAAAAATTCCTCTACAGTTATAGCTTGTACAACTATTCAGTTGTATCTAATGCACAGGTGAATGAGCAAAATCAACCTCCTCCCATGTCTTAAACTGACTGTCAAATTTATTAGCACTATTTTGTTGACCCTAAATCTGGGTGCCTGGATTGTTTGTGTTGTTTGGCTATATCAAACACAGACACTTCAAACCCCAGTCACAAATGTGCAGATCGTTTGCCACTGTGTTTTCAGTGAAAGGTTATTTGACCTAATCCTCCTATATGTGCCTATGACATTAATGGTCTTCTTCTGAACATTTTATCTCACAGAGGACAGAATGAGACATCAACTAAACAAGTAGAAGGCTGTTTCTGTCCGAATGGAACCATGCTGTATGACTCTGGTGTGGATGTCTGTGTGAAAACCTGTGGTGAGTTTTACTGCTTCACTTGGATGCATGTTTGTTTCCTCTTTGTTTCCTTCCATGTATACAACAAATATTTAATTGTATGCAGTACTCATACAATGTACAGTAGAGATGCCTTCTGTTATATGACTGGTAATGGAAATTTACTTTGGTATTTTCCAGGTTGTGTCGGAGTGGATATGATACCAAGAGAGGTATGATGCTGTATGCTTTTGGATTTCAAGTAGAAGTTTGGGTGGGGAGAGGACAGTGGTCTCCACTGGTACAAACTTGTTTTGTCATCACTGTACTTTGTAATCCTGGTTTTACTTCTGTTCCTTTTAGTTGTAATTAAAAATTAAATCACTGATTTTATTGTTTTTTCAATGGCAGTTTGGAGAAAAGTTTACAGTGGACTGTCAGGACTGTATTTGCCTGGAAGGCGAACATGGCATTGTATGTGAGCCTCATGTATGTGAACAAAAGAAGGTCACTTGTGATGGAGAAGGTTTCTATGAGGTCACTGAAGTCAATCCTAAGGACTCCTGCTGCCCTCTTTTCACTTGCAGTGAGTTTATACTCTTGTTTCTAGTCTTTCTATACCTCTTGGAAATAGAAAGGAAAAAAGACTGAACTACCTTAGTACCAGAGACCTACAGCAGGGAGCCACAAAGTAGTATCTTTCCTCATGCTTTTTAAAATCAGCTTGCCCAGTACTAGGGAAAATACATTTTAATATTACAATGATTCAGTATAACTGAATTTACCATTATGGGATTCAGCATAACTAAACAAATTAATTTAAACAAATTAAGTTCTTGTGTTCAGGGCCACATTTTATTTAAGCAAAATGAAGAGAGGTTATGGAAATCTCTGTGGATTTTCATTTTCCAGCAGTTGCCTAAAATCATGGAGAGAGTAGTATAAAGTATCACCATTCTTCACATAGAATGGTGATACTTTATAAACACAGCATAATTGCATAGTAGAAAAAAATTCATAAACTAATACAGTACCCCATATCCAGTACCTGGATTTATGAGGAAAAACATGTTCCCTATCTTCAATTTGTTTCTTTGAAGAGGATCTGGACTGTTTCCTAGCAATGGAAAGTTCATCCTAAGTGCTTTGATAGGTGTTTCTTTCTTGTAGCTGTGATTTAGTGTACTTTCTGGTTTATTTCTTTTTCCTCAGAGTGCAATACAAGCTTGTGCACAGCTAGAGCTCCCAAGTGCTCACTGGGATTCGAAGTTCATTCTTATATACCCAGTGGTCATTGCTGTCCTGTATACCAATGTGGTAAGTCCCTTGGAAATATATTACAATGATTAGACTTATAGTTTTATTTATTACATAATTTAGCACTATACTTAATAAGACTGTATGCAATAGCCTGTTGAAAGAGGTGTTAAACACAGATTCTACAAATTCACTACTATTAAAATTGGTTATTAGTGCTATAGTTATGAAACTGGGAAATCAGATATAGCTCAGGTGACTCAAGTTCAATTTCCTGCTTATAAATACACATAAGAACAACTACAGAATTAACTGAGATGATGGTCTCAGCTTAATCAAGCAAAAAGTCCCTAGAAGCATCCCCAGTAGAAGACAGATTTACAGCTCTTGGTAACTGAAACAAGGAAATGCTTGTATCTGTTAAGTGGACATTCTTGGGGATGAACTGGACTGCATATTTTGGGCCAAATCTTTTTCTCTTCTTACACATGCAGTATTAGTTTTTATACTTTATACATGTCCTGCTACCAGAATTGGGGAATAACCATATGAATTGTGATTCATTGTGAAAGAAATGAGTAGGATTGGAGTGGGGTGAAGACATTTTTTATTCATTTTTCCTATCTAAACATCTAACTCTTTGCTCATTAACAGTTCCTAAGGGGGTTTGCGTACATGAGAGTGCTGAGTTCATGGTAAGTCCCTGTTTCAAGAGTCTTTTAAAAATGCTTTAAAGACCAGTTAGTATACTTGATCAGAAGTGCTATGAAAAGGTTTATCCAGTACAACAAATATTTTAGAAATTTTCAAACTTCTGTCAGGAGTTTATCAATTTCACAAAGCCTAAATATTTTCTGAAAAGTTTCCTGTATAGGAAAAAAAATGAAGAGCTCTATGTATGTCAGTAGCATGGAGGAATTTGGGTTAAGTGTGCTGATATTTTAAAAAGTCAGTCCACATTTACTGTCAGCACATTATTGCAGTTTTAAGACTCTTTTCAAAAGTTAAAAGACATATAAACAAGTATTATTCTAACCAAATTTAGATTTCTAATTCTCTTGGGTCTAGTAATTGTACCTTTTCTTTTAATATCAGAGTTTGTCATTGTTATACAGGACTTCAATAAAGACACAAATTATATTCAGTATTTAAAATGTTGTCTTCTTAAATGACTAGCCAAATAGCTAGCCAGTTGTCTTTAAGTTTTTTTTTCCTTTTCCCATGCTTCATTTACAAATTTTAAAAAAATTAATAAATGTCTGTTTAAACATATAATAACTCATTAATATGTGATTTTTTTTCCTTAAAATGTGTAGCCCAACTCCTCAGTCTTTGTTGACAAGTGTCAGAATTGTGTCTGCACAAATGATGTTAATGTCAGCACTCAACTGAATATCATCTCCTGTGAACATGTCCCCTGCAACACAAAATGTCAACCAGTAAGTGTCAAACTTAAAGAAACAAAAGACTCCAAAATACCCATATATGTGAACTCCACTTTGATCAATGAGTGGTATTAAGCAAAGGAGAGGGAGCTGAAACCCAGAGACCAACTCCAGCATGGATATCAACTATTCTTTGAGTAATCTACTGCCTGAGACTGACTGTGCAACTGTCAGCATTCAGTTCACAATGGCAGAATTAGCTGGGAAATTTCTGTAGACCACCTTGTGGAATAATATTTAATTATTATGCATATTTATTCTAGCACTTTATTCCATTTATAACCTGCTTCCATTACTTGTTTCTTGTTGGAACACAAAAAGGCACACATCTTGAGTGCACTTCCAAGTGTAATAAATTAATGGATTCACATGTTCTCATTTATTTCTCAAAAATTATAGTGCTATTGTTTTTAATTACTTTTAATTTCTAGGGATATGAACTTAAACCAGTGAAAGGTGAATGCTGTGGAAAATGTGTGCAGACCAAGTGTATTATACACACAGTAGAAAATTCTGAACTCATCTTGAGTGTAAGTATGCTCTATGTCTTTGTTCTCCACCAAATCCGTTAAGTTCCCAGTTCCAGAAAGAGAACATCTCCTTGCCAGAGACAAGGCTTTAGTGTAAGTTTGCACCTGAAAAATCAAAATCTCATCGAAAGCAAAACCTAGCTTTTTGATCTGAAGGAAGGTCTCATGAAATAAAATTATCTGTAAGGCCCTTCCTGGAATGAGAAATCCAATACCTTTGGAATGGGTTTTCTTCCAGTGTCTGGAAGCTTGGGCTTTTCTATGTCATTTGATTTCTATATGCTAAAAAACACTATTAAAGGCTGCATATGAAACAATTCTATTGCCCTAGTAGGATGAAGGTTTAGAGTCTTTCTTAATTAACATTAAACAGTCTAGCTTTTTGAAGGCAAAATCCATTGGCATGGATAATTTTGTTAAAGTACACCATGTACTTTAGAGAAAACATTTTTCTTTCTCAAGGAAAATACCGTATAAAACTGAAATATCTCCATGTACGGCATATTGCAATACACATCATGATCTCTATCCCAAATGGCTGTTAACCTAAAAATAACTGACTAGGAAACAAGATGAAAGTCATCATCAGAGGGTGAGAAAAATTCTGTCTAAGGCCTCTTCAGCTTTCCTTATTACATTTTGCATTTCACTTTCAGCCTGGAGACTTTAAAAATGATCCTCACAACAACTGCACTATTTATAGCTGTGTAGAGATTCATGACCAGCTTGTCGCTTCGACATCTGAGATTACCTGTCCAGCATTCAATGAGGAGAGCTGCAAACCTGTAAGTAAAAATGGAAAATTTACCCTCTTGTCCATACATAACTTCATTTTATTTCAGCCATCTAACTAATAAGAAAAGTAAAATTTAGCTCTGATGGCCTTTCATCCTAATTTCTCAGTCCTAAGTGCAGAAGTTCCAGCTGCATCCCTGCACAGCCATGTAGAGCATATAAAATACCTGGGTGAGAATTCACCCAGGTATAATTGGTAGCTGTCTCTCAGTAGCCAAAATACTGGTCAGCACCAAGATACTGAATCTTTGCTGACTGCTTTGTTTGGGGTTCTGTCTCAACAAGAGCCAGGTTTCCTTGAATGTTACAGAAACACAAGCTGTTCAGTCAATAAGTAGGCTGCCAGTAACACTGTGCATAGTTCCCATTCAAATACAGAGAACTCTGAGAAACCATTTTTTAGAATTGCTTCTGAGCAAAAATTTTATTATGTTAACTGTAGACTTCCTTCAAAGAATTGTTTGTATTTTCACAATCCTTTGTAAATTGATAAATTTCAAGTCAGGAAGAGGCTGTTATCTTTGCTTACTTAGATCAATGTTACAGTACAGTAACCAATTTTCACTGGTTATTTCCAGCCACTGAAGAATTGCTCTCTTCAGTTTTTAGCCTTAATGCCTTTGTAATATAGAAAAATAATATAATGTAATTTTTTTTGTTTCTTTTTTATTTTAGGGAACTATTTCATTCTTACCTAACGGTTGTTGCAGAACCTGTAAGTATGCCAGTATATCTGAATCAACAATACAGAGAATGAATTGTCTTCTTAAATCAGACCATTTTCCAGATCAATTTGTATTTAAATAGATACTTGTATGTTCATATTTGTTATTCCAAGCCTTCACTGTCTGATCTCTCTGGAGAAGTTGAAGCTGAAGCAGAAAGACCACTTAAGGCAATTCTTTGAGTGCACTAGTGAAGCCCAGGGAATGCTGAGGTGCAAGGGACTTCTGGAGCTATTTCACTGAAAGTATTTTCTGCTCTTTGCCTGCAGGTGCCCCTCTGGATAGTCGCACACCGTGCTCTGTGCGCCACAGAAAAGACTTTATCGTCTACAATGGCTGCCGCTCCGTGGACAGAGTTGACATGACTGAATGTGAAGGAACATGTGGAACCTTCTCGCTGTAAGTAAACTCACCAGACAATGAGATTTAAGTCCTGGTGGCACTAAGCTTGTTTATATAAAAGGAACAATAAATAGTAGACTACACAATGGTAGAAGACCTGGAACTATCTGCTTCATGAATCATGGACATAAAATCATGGAATCTGTGACTGACGAGCTGATTTGTCATAATACAAAGCAGAAAAGTGTTTCAGACAGCTCTTATCAGGCCTATTCATCCATTAAGAGCTGGCTTTGTGTCAGACCACCTAGGCTAGAAATCGTCACAAAAGAGCCATGATTATTTTCTGTAATGAGAATGAGCCCACAGAGCAGTCAGACTTGACAACTGGAAGTGGAAAAGCTGCTTCTCTATAGTTAGCACCTAAAATGTAATACACTTCTATCTTTCAAAGGAAGATTCAAATATGCACAGTTTTTATACAATGAAGAAATGAGAAAACGAATGCTTTAGGTGTGGTGTTAGTAGAGTAACTTGACTGTACATTTTTCTCTGAAATGAGAGACTATATTAAAAATTTGCTATAAGAAAGTGGTTAGTAGGACACCTGGTAGTGAGCTACTAAAACACTGGAAAGACAACTCTCACTCTCCAAAGAAACTGTCACTTACTGCCTATCACTGAGTCTGCCACAGTGCATCTTACATGGATGAAAACTGATCTTTAGTATCACATGGAACTCTGAGAAACCAGGAGTTTATTAGTATTTTGAAATTCCTGATCATCTTAGGGTTTTGCTGTGGTTGCTTCTACCAAATACAAGAAAAAGATGGATCTTGTCACAGTTTGTAGCCTGATATTGACAGATGCTGCAGGTGATTAGGAAGCTGATGAACACAAGACTGCATAAAATACTTTGCAGTGAGATGGGAACAGAAAGAGCTTAACACTGCCCTGATTTGTTTAGTCATTTTATAATCACTGCTCTGTCAGATGAGCGTAGCACTTCCATTAGCCACAAGTGTGGTTCTTCTCACAGGAGTTCTGTACCTGATTTCACCCTCTCCTGTGTGCTGGCTTCTGGCACTGAGTAACGTTGCCATTTTGCATGTTGACAGATACTCTGCTGAGGCCAATTCTATGGACCACAGCTGCTCCTGCTGCAGAGAAACAAGCACCACTGAGAAGCACGTGGTTCTGAAATGCCCCGGTGGGCACTCAGTGTCACACAAGTACATCTACGTGGACAGGTGCAGCTGTCAAGACACTGAATGCCAGCCCACAGTCCAGTGAGCTGCAGAACAATGAAGAAAATGACAAGGCGAGCAGCCCGAACCGGATCAAGAGAGCCATCAGCTTAACATCAAAATGAAGGCAAAAAAACCCTGACATCATTAACTAAAAGGACTGTGAACCGTTCTTAGCCTCTTTGACTACTTTTGGACTTTACTTTTCCCAGTAACTGCATCCTGTTTGTTTTCTAATTAATTAACTGTGCCCTATTTATTTGTGCACAAAATAAGAACACAAATTTGTATTCTTACAAGTGCACAACCTCTTTGTTCCTTTCCAAATCTTCTTATTTTTCTCTGAATGATTAAAAGCACATCTCAAAAAGCATGGCTTTTGTACTTATTCTTATACAATCTTGATGAGTTTGAGTTTGAGGAGAGAAGAAAAGTTCTTTTGCAAGTTATAGGAAGTCAAGTGGTTTCCTAAATTTTGGGGGTATTTACTCCTGGCTCCTTAAAAGCTGATCAGATTGTGCTGTTCAGAAGACCCAGTCTCTAAGGTGGGAGAGAAGATGATGTCCTCTGCCAAAACAAAGCCAAAGATGAATAATGATAATGAAATTATTCAGATGACTTGGAGAAACTTCTAGTTCAGCACCAGAACTTACTTTAGCAGAGCTCTGTATGTAACAACTGTTTCAGTTCATTGAAATTATGTATTTTCACAAAAAAAGTATATGAAGATCACTCACAGTGCTTGCAGGATGTACAATTACTACATAGTAAGAGCTCTCCAAATTCCAATATTTTCAAAACAGATGCCCATCACTAAGCTAGTAATCCTAGGCTTCCTCTACAGAAAATGGAAAACAATAGCCATTTTTAATATTAATTTGTCTCTTAACAAAGGACAGAGCTAAAGGAGTGCCTGTTTATCTTATTGTAAGGGGAGCTGAAACAGGTAACTGGAAGATGTTAATTTCTCTTGAATCATCTTAGAGTACAATGAGGGTAAACCACACCTGTTGTAGTGAAAAAAAAAAAGCTTTTGGCTTTTTTTATCTCCATTAATTATTGGCAATAGCCAACCCCAATACTGACATCTTTGTTACCTAAAGGATTGGTGGCACCATTTTTTGCTACTCTCAAATATACTGCAGCTTAAAAGGCAAATAAGATTTCTGCCCTTTTATAATACTGATAAGGATGTTCAGAAAATGAAACTCCATATTTTTTTCATCATTACAAATCTATGATTGGAAAGCAGATTTCTCTGGAGTTGGAGAGGTAGCTGATCTAAAAGTTTTAGAAGTTTTGTCAGTTTACAGAGCAATCTGCAGATTAAATGAAGTTCAGTTTCTGCTTTAGTTTCTAAGGATTAGTTTCTAAGGATTTCTATCTCTACATTCATTGTAACATGTGACTGAGAGTTTTCTCCCAGGGCACATACAAAGTCACTCTCCTCTCTGGATTCTTTGTTATCCAACAATTTCTATGCTGACACTAGAACCATATGTTT
Organism: Chloebia gouldiae; assembly: GCA_003676055.1. Lineage (NCBI taxonomy): Eukaryota > Metazoa > Chordata > Aves > Passeriformes > Passeridae > Chloebia > Chloebia gouldiae. The sequence goes on from QUSF01000004.1 coordinate 40,099,023, forward strand.
CCTTGAACTTTTAAAAAAACTGCTTTTCTCAAAATCTGTTGACATTTAGCTGTCTTTGAGATTTTAATTTTTGCAGTTAAATTTGACTGAAGTCAGCAAATAACTTCTGGAGACAGATACAAGGTGTGATCAAATCTGCCTTGTTTCCTATGAAAAAGAGATAAAATACTACTAGTCAGTGGCATTTTGCTGCACAATGTATTTACATTGAAATATACAATCTTCTTTGTTTCATTTATTTTTCATTTGGTCTCTAGTTTGCACAGGCTCTTTCTGTCCCTTCTAATGATGGGCAAACTACTTCTTAATGAGGAATTCTAAAGATCTTGGATAAAAGTCAGTAAGGCTGCAGATTTTAGCTTCACCACTGCAGGGCAGTCTATGGCTGAGAATGTAAAGTCATTTCATAACAAGAAAGCAAGCTGCCTCGAAAGGGAGTTTTTATTTCACCATGTAGAGAGTTTTATTTCTGAGAAGAATGAATGCTGATCTCTCCCCACAGACATTTATATGCTCTTAATAAGCACTGGAAAGACAATTATTCTGACAGGAATTTACATGCAAGGTGTTGTTTTTCACAGTGCTCTGATTATGATAGCCCTCTCAGTTTTGGTGCTGGGTCAGTGTCAGAAAGCACACACTGTCAGAAAATTCTTACTTACAAGTTCTTGGCAGTTCCAGGTCACAGTGCACAAGTCAAACCTCCACACCCTTCTGCATTCTTAGTCACCTTAGAACTTTGTGGTTCAGTTTGACTTGCATTTCCAGTGGAACTGGATAACAGAGTTGAACAGATTAAACTTTCTCCAGTGGAGATATCCACTGATAGTACTTGAGAGAGAAAGGAAGGAAAGAAATTTTAATTATGTATCCCTATAAAGAATAGTAGTGGCAGTGAGCAGCACTTTTGCTCCCTTCCACAACCCTCTTGGAAGGTAACTGAGATCTGTATTATCTAATCCCAGGAAGCATTTTGTTTCTCAAGCAAGAGCTGTTGGTCTGCAGGCCACAAGAAGAGATTCTTCTGGCAAACCCAGAAGAAAAACTGAGGAAATTTCTCCCATTACCCTCTCTGAAAGGGTGACATCAGCACCTTAGGGACTTACGAGATTGTGGAACCTTCTGATCCCATTGTCTTCCAGGTGGGACCTACCACAAAAGACCCTGGCAGCTTCACAGAAAACACTAGTGCTGGAAGGGAGGGGGCTTGATTCTCTCTGTCCTCAAAGAAGTGCTCCAGGATCTCCATTCTCCAGGAGCTGCCTTGTCTTCTGGAGTCTAGCAAAAACAGAGCAGTAGCAAGAGCCCATGTCTTGTCTCCTTGCCTGAGTCCTGTGTTCACTTCCTCCAGACTTTCTGTCTAGCCTCCTACTTTCATTGGTGGTAAGGGGTTTCTCCTTGTTTTTGGTTTGTTTTTTTTTTCTTCCTCTCTCAGTACTTAACAATTTCAGTTTTGTCTTGGAAAATGGGGAAACCTTCTTGGGAGGCAAATAGGACTTCCAGTCACACAGCCTTTGCAGGCACCAAAACCTAAAGTCACAGCTCCTGCTGTCCAAGATCATGTGGGTTTCATTCCCACTTGTAGTCTTCTCATCCAAGATAGTTTGAATCTCAAACAATTTCCTTGTAGTTACCTGGAGATGAACTGGAAACTCAGTGTTGTTCATAGGACTCTTAAGCAACACAGTGAGAACTTCCATCTCCAGTAAAAAGGAGTTCACAGATTTGCTCATAAAGAGAGCACAGTTGTTTTATGAGGCATTAGTGGATAAGTGTTTTGAGAACACCAGAGACAGAAAGGAAAATACTTGTTAGCAATATGGAAAAATCACTCTTGCTATCTGAGGTGAGGCAGATGGGATTCAGAAAGAGGGGAAAAACCACATGCAAACCAAGAAGAATTCTTCCCAAAATAATACAAGGTAGGGGTTTCTGATCTAATAACTACCTTGTCTTCTGATCTAACTATGTTCTTTAATAGTATTATTTTGTTCTGTGGGAAGGGTAAGATAAAAGTTTCAGTGTGTTTACCATTTGAGTGTACTTTGCTAGACCACACTTCACTGAACTAGGCACATGCAACTCTGCACATAAGTCCCAGTGAAAGGATTTTAGTAAAGGCAAAGCCCTAAGTAAATAATCGTGCAGTTACTGTGCTTGTTATATACTGTTGCACTTGTCTGGAAAAGCAAACTCAGATACTGAGAAAAGACAGAATAGACTTACAAACTCTGAGATCATAGGGAAAAACAATCTTGTAGTTTTAGGTCTGACAAAAAATGAAATATGTTTAAATAACTGTAACGTTGATATGAAATTTCACCTCCCAGTGGAATCTTTGAGGGTTAGGGGGATATTTTAAGGCAGAACAAGTTCTTAAAGTTGAGCAGCCCTCTTCCAGGGCCTAATTTCCAAAATTGACTTTCTCTTTTCAGGCTACCACAAACACCCATGTTCTTAACTTGCAACCTCTCAGACTATGGTCCAAACAGGTCTAAGCAGACTACTTAAGCCATATTTCCATCACTAATATAGAAAATCCCATAAGTTCTTGTTCAGCATCATGCTTCTAAAATCTGTTCTGTACAAAGTGAATTCCCTGTAATGTTCCAGTTTTTCAGCACTCTTACATAAAATGCTTGGATTCTTTTCACAAACTAGTCTCTAGAAAAGTAAAAATCATCATTGTGATATTTTCATTACCCTAAGACTTTGAAAAAACTCAAGCAAAGAGAAAGTATGGCAGAGTTGGCACTGAGAAGGAGCACCTGTGCTCCAAGAAGCTTTCTTTAAGCAGTAACAAAAGGCAACAGGAACAGTAATCAAGGAATGTGGCTTTACACAGTGCCTGTGACCTGACACAGCAATTAAATTTCAATAGCTTGTCCATTTGGACTAGTGTAGCTGAGCATTTCTTGCCCTTTTTTTGCAGAATCTATGCGATCTGTATGATCAGTCTTCTCCTTAAAAGTACAGGGAGTCTGAGCAAAACATAAGTGCAGGTAGTTCTTGGGTGGTTAATTCTACCTTCCACACAAAAACCCTAGGCCAAGGTTGCTTAGATTTCCACCTTAACTTGTTTTCTGCCCCATCTCTTAGCCTTTCTTTTGGCTTGCGGTAACTTTCAGTCATGGTGGACATGGTTACTGGGTATGTATTTAATGTAATTTCAAGGTTATAGAGACTTCAGTATTAAGCATGCAATGGCCTCTTCTGAATTATCTTGGTACCCAGGAAATAAGAAATTGCTTTTTAAAAAGAGGTAGAATCTGCTCTTGCCAAAACGCCATGAATGTTCTAAATATTAAAGCAGAAAATTCATATGCTTCCCTTTCTTCTGCTACCCCATATTTTTCCACCAGGAAGATTGTTTAAAGTAAAACCTTTCAAGTAGAAAATCTCTAGGGCCCAACCTCCTGATGAGATGACTTTCTATGCAGGGAGTCTCTCTTACGTGAGGAAGCGCCAATAGGTCAAAGAGACCTGTGTGCACGAACACCATTCAGCCGTGTCATTACTCCTTGTACATGGATTTTGAAAGATCTACATCTTCTTAAAGAAAAACAGAAAAGAGCAGCTGGAATCATTCCTTGCAAACAGGAATAACTAATGTCCTTGATTTGTTCAGAAAAAGTCAAGGAGCCCTATGGCAAGATGAGAGGTTAAGGTGCTTTATGTCCATTCTAAGGCAAAATGTAAGAAAACATTCACCACCTCCTACTAAAACTGAAATACTGAGGGCATTCATCATGTATTTTAATGGCCAATTAATGGCAGATATCCATTCCCTCCTTTCCCACTGCCTGCTACAGATCACCTTATACTTAATGACATCTGTTTCAAACTGTGTGGTAGACTCAAATCTGATAGAGCAAATAAATCTTTAATGTAACTTTCCTAAATCCTATGATATCATGCAAAGGATTAAAAAGGATAATTCATGTTGTTCTTGAATTCTACTGGCAATTACTGATTGTTATAACTACCAGTTATGTAGAATATTTTGCCAAAATCACTTGGGATGTTTTTTATCACGTGAATTATTGGCACAAATTGCCTGACAAATAAAATGTTTTCCTGGCTAACATTACTTTGTTATTGGAGCACACATAATTTCTCTAGGGTTATTTTCTAGGCAGTGCTTGCAGAACACCATATTATAGTAGATACTAATTTCAAGGAGCAGCACCAGTTTTGCCTGAAATGAACTAGGTTGTTAGAGGATTACAAAGTTTAACCTCCCAGTGTTGAACTGACTCAGGATGGCCATAACTCTACAGAAAATATGGAATCATCATACCTTTTTGACAGAAGGATATGATACAAACACAACTGCCAGACTTTAGTACATTGGCTGGCTATGAAGGGCACTGATCCACCAGATACCTCCTACTTGAGTGTGTCTTTTACCAAGTTTTTAGCAAAAATATATTTTTGTGAGTCACCGGTGTATTACATTAGCTTCATGATGGCTTATCTTCAGTGAGTCAGTGGCGATAAAGAAACTGAGTTAATATTTGCCTATTGCATTTACTAAAATCACATAGCCTTTAATGGCAAATGATCCATGAAATGGGCTGTAAAGGGGCCAAGAGGAGTTGTTCTTTTTGCTAATACAGCTGCAGAAGAGAGAAGGCCTCTTATCCTGCAGAATCCAATAAAGAGAAGAGTTATTAATTCCACTTTCTCACTGTGGGGGGAATAGTTATAACTTGTGTGCCAATAGCAATAATTCAGTGGTAAGTGATCAACACAGCCTGTAAACTCCCTGTCAGTCTTCATTTCCTTCTGAAAAGCTTCCATGTATTTCTCCTGAAAACCTCAGTGTTTCCACGCTTGAATATAAAAACTTCATTTGAATGCAAATATCCTTCCCCTGGCAGTAGCCCTGAAATCATTGCAGAGGATTGAAGCAACCAGTGATTTCTAAGGAGTGTAGCCTGCAGTATCTGTGGAGAAGCCAGAATCAGCAGCTCTGGTTAGTCATTGACAGAAACTCTGCTCCCCAAGAAATGGCAAAGGAATGGCATAAATGACAGAGCAGACAAGCGGAGGTAAGGAAATGGCTAGGTACTGAGCAAGGGGACTGGGCTTCCCATTTCTCTGCGTAGAGTTTTGCTCTTGCTTTTCTCAGTGTAGGATCCCAGATGACTGATACTACTTTCTCTGATGAATATAGCGTAAGCGAATGTTTGTTCAATGAATCATTTGTTCTATTCTGCCTTTTCCTTGAAAACTTTTAATGTGTGCTTAACATGTTCTTCCCAGGCCTAAGTGCTAAGTGGGGCTTACAGGGGGTAGTCATGCCTTAGCTCATTCCTCCTGCCCATCCTCGCATTACCTTGAATTACCCCACATGTAGAACACAAAGGGCTGGAAGTTGCAGAGGTCAACCTCACTATGTCTTTGTCATCAAACGACTACTCCAACCTGAAGGGTATCTTTGGCAAGCAGTTGTTACATGGTTCCTTCTGCTTCTGTGCAACTCAGTGGGAATAAAGGGTTTTTTTCCCAGAGTCAGGAATCATATTTCTAGAATGTGATTCTTCCTTCTACTCTCATACCAAAATGAATGAAATAGATACTTTGATTTCTTGGGTGGGAATTGGAAAGGAAGAGGACAGTGACTGAAGAAACATGGACTTTATCTCAGCAGAGTTCTGCATTTGGATTTTGACACTAGCATTGATTTTGGAAAATTAATGTATTTCAGCTATCCACCTTTACCCTCAACTATGCTCTCTTAGTCCGTATCTGCAGTCTACTGACCCATATGCTTTTCCTCCTGGGCTTCAGAGTCCTTCCCCACACCTGCCATTAGCCCTGTTCTGTGGCTTGAACAAGAGCTCAGTATAAAAATTACCAGGAGAATCTGTTGAATTTGAGTGTTGATATTTCACTGTATTCCATTTCAGATCATCTTCATACTTCTAATGTCATAGTCTCATGGTTAAATTTATCTATTAGATATTCTCCTAACTCACTTTGTACCTATTTGGACAGAGATCAGGAGGGAAGATTTGTTGTGATCAAAAGAAAAAGCAGCAGCAATCCATGACTTCCATCACCAGTGCCATGAAGTCTGTTGGTTCTGTATTCCAGCCAAAATGGCAGGGCTTCAAGAACTGCCTTCCAGTAGTGCCCTGCCTCAAGTGCGACTGACAATGGAATTAATGGGACACGGACAGTGGCAAAGGGGTAACACGAACTCATGTTTCATGTCCTGCACAATGCTCATGCACACTGGTGCAGAGTTTTCTTTGGAGCAAGGGCAGCAGCAAATCTTCATCTGGCATGTGCTGTCACCTGCAATTCTGCAAAGCACCTTGTACCTGTGTAGGGCAGCAGCAGCGGGCCAGCTTTGGGACACTCCACTTTGGCAATAGCACGAAGTCTGGCAAAGCAGTGAGCAAGACCCTGTTCCCAAGGCCCAGCTTGCTGCCTGCCAAGCAGATAAAAGGCATTCATATTCCCCAGTGGGTGCATGGACAGGCTTGACCTGAAGCCTTGCAAGAAGGGGCAAAACTATGTCCACCTTAAACTGTATCTGTGCCCACTTAACTACTGGCAATCACTCTGACTTTACCCAAAGGGGATAGAGCAGCTGGAAGTGTGGGAATGTCTGTTATCCATGTTGGATTTTCTGGGAGTAGCTGAGAGGCTTCCTCTCTTGTCAGGAGCAGTTTCCCCATGGGACAAATGAGGAAAAGAAATGCAAGGTCAGTTTGTGTCAAGAAAACAAGTAAATCTCTAGAAAGGACTCTAAAATTACTGATATCAAAATACCCTTGTAGGATGTCCTACAAGGGGCTGTAGAGTTCATGACCGAACTCACTGAATTTTTATGGGTATGTGGTATTTTTATGTATTAAAGTACTTTGAGGGCACCAAGGGACCCTTTCATAGCAGCATAATTTAGGTGGTGAAGGAACGAACTGTGGTCTACATTATAATGGGACTTGGGCACTGCTTCCTTACGATGTTTGGAGAATCCACCATTTCTGTGTGCATAAAGAATAAATTAAATCCTATTTGTGTAGTTGAGGTGAGATTTTTTACACTTTTGGTTTTGTTTCTGGTCTGTTGAAGCAGTAAATCTGGCCTTTTTTTATAAGATATTTTGGATATACTTCTTAAAGGGCAATGCCCTCCTGCCAAAAGATTTTGCTCTAAATAAACCACACATTATGCCTGACCTGATAATACTTTTTGCTTTGTTTAGAAGTCACCATTAAAGCTGGTAGAGACAACAAACATATTTCTTGTGATGGGGGATTCTGCTGATGTGCAAGACAGAGAAAAACTCTGAAAGAGGTTAGTGATTGCACCTAACTAATCAGATGTTATAAAAAATAAAAGCTATTGCTGCCAAAGAAGTAACAACAGTAGGAGGAGGGTGAGGGGACCTATTTTCAAAGGAGGAAATTAGAAACAGACAGCTCTCTGTCCCCATAAAGCAAGAAAGAGCTGGATACCTGTCCTGTCTGAAAGAGAGGAGGTTTCTGGGTGCTAATAAAGAATGACTGAAAGAAAATTTAATGAAGCTCCACCTTTCAGGGACCCTGCCATGAGTTTTGTTCTCATGCCAAACTCCTGGACTATAAAAATCTGCCTATAAGCCAAGAAAAAACATTTCCCTGAAAGGATTTTCAAGTTACGACTTCATGGCAAGATGGAAATAAAAAACGGGAGATCATTTTGGATCTTCTGTCTAATTTGGAGTTTTTGCAAGGGCAAAGAACCAGTTCAGATAGGTAAGAAAATAATCTAATTCTTGCATTACTTGCTCTCATATAGCTCTCCATAGGTGAGAAATAGAGTTGACAAATGAAAATGTGTAATATATTAATGTAAGAGTTTTAGACATGCAGGATACTGTCAAACATTGTACATTTTTATCCTGATTGTCAACCATTTAAGTATTTATTTTCTTCTTTCATTACTAGGTAGTGTGTCAACTGCTTTATGTCCTAAGTGACTAAACTTAAAGAGGAGACCCTCTGAATGCAGTTTGCACCAAAAAAACAAAACAAAACAAAATGGTGACACCTTTTTCAACACATTTCACGCATATTCTTCCTAAAAAAAGTATTTACCATATCACCAGCTAGGCTTGATTGACCAGTATGAAATGCTGCATTAGCAGGAATCACATTTTTGTGGTCTGCTGCACTGCTGCCTCCTGGTTTGATTTTTAATGTCTTACACTTTTCCCAACTGCTTAATACATAGCTGATGTACCAGATATTGCTGGCTTAGTAATTCCAGCAATTTCACTTCCAGGATAGCCAAACTTTCTCACTTGTCCTCACAACTGTGTAGAAAAGTGCCAAATTTCAGTGCTGCGACCACATATAACAGTAGCAGTCCCTTTAAAAAGCTGTTTCTGCAAGGACTTACTGGGCTCTTGAGTTTGGGCTACACATCTATAACATAAGGATTTGAATTTCTCAGTTCTTCCCTGCTGATTCTTAGGCAGGAATATTTAATAAGATTTTAGAGTTCACTGAGTAAATGAGTAACTCTTTTTGATTTGATCTATGGTGGATGTTGCTATGTTGATAGTCCTAAACATGCTACCTGAACAACATGAAGAAATTTGCCCATTTCATTTGTCATTCTTTCAGAAGAAGTCCTGAAAGCATTTTTTAGCGAGCACGTAGAATTTAATTCAAGAATTTGATTCATGTTTTCTTTGTGAAGCTCCATGGGGTGAAAATTGCTTTCTGAAGTAATGTCTCATATGCACTTAGGCTATATATCCATACCTTTGACAGAGGTACAGCTTAGAGGTCCAAAACATGACTTTTGGTTGAGAAGGAAAACCAACTATCTCTTAGCCAACAGCTGAAGCTGGTAGCAGCCTCAAGTACTGAGATCAGCAGCTGCTACTTTGCTGTAAATTCATGCCACCTGTGATATCTCCTGGAATGCACTCAACACAAAGTCTTGCCTGAGTTAAATGAGGTGTAGACATCCAGAATGGGATTCTCCTCACTTCACTTTACATATCTACAATGCAAATATGTCTACAGCATGAATATAGACACAGCCTTTGTAGACAATGGAGAGATGCATGTGGTTTACAGTGTCTTCTTGCTAGGCACATATGTAAGATGAGAAAGCTGAACCACTTCTGTTTTTCACTGTTAACTTCTGCTTTTCACTCTTAACTTCAAAGAAGACTGGCCTAATCTGCTCACGTTGCAGGTATCTCTGTACTTCAAAAGTCATGGACTTCAAAAGTTCAGTGAGATGAAATTGCTTCCCAAAGGCTAGTATCTTCCAGGAGTTATCATTTTTGCCTTTGAAAATCTGCCCCTTTAATGTTTTTCAGCAAAAAAAAGGACAAGCACCTCATATGGGGTGAATTTCTAAGCTTCCCTACTATGATTTTTCTTTAGTCCAGGTCTCTACTGTCAGTAGGAGTGAATGTGTCACCTGGGGCAATTTCCACTTCCATACATTTGACCATGTAAAGTTTACTTTTCCTGGAACCTGCACATATGTCTTCGCTTCGCACTGCAACGACAGCTACCAGGACTTTAACATTCAGATCAGGCGCAGTGCCAAGAACAGCTTCCTGATCTACTTCACTGTCACCATTGATGGAGTGGTCCTGGAGGTGAAGGAGACGGGAATCACGGTGAATGGGAAGAAGTGAGTAAAGACTGGAATATTGTTTTGAGCTGCATTTTTATCACTACGCATTAGGTGGGTGGTCTGCCTGGAAAGCAGTGGCTGTGTGTGAGATGTTCATAGCTTTTGGAACAGGGTATTGTGAAGAGTCCCCCCTACCCAATAGTGTTTGAGAAGGCAAGAAGCATTTAAACTAAACTACACGGTCCAGGGACCAACACCAATAAGTTAAGTAGAGAGCAATGTGTCTATTATAAAAACAGAAGATGTTTTAAGGTTTCCTTAATGTTGCTTTGGTTTGAGAGGGAGGGTAGAGGAAAATACATAAACCCTAACACTTTATGTAAGTTTAGATATGTAGAAGCTTGGTGGTTTTTCTTTTTTCTCAAAATATTATTTCTGTGGTACTAACCCTACTGTTTTATATTGCTGTTCAGGAGCAGGTGGCTCTTTTAGGGATAGTTTGCCATTTACAGATAGATTAGTCTAGAAAATTGCTCTGCTTTGCAGAGCAGAACTTCTGCTCTGCAGAACTTGCCTAGGGATCTTATAATAAAAGGCAGAATTTTTAGAAGTCAAAATCCACACCTTTAATTCCAATTCAAAGTGAAGCACAAAGGAGTCTGCAAAGAGAAGGGTAAAAATATTTCTGAAGTAAAATCATATGCAACAACAGCTGAAAGTTGGGCACAATATTAAGGGCAGTCCTCCTGAGAAGTGCAGAGTCCTGCTCCTAGCAAAGAATTATGAAGGGCCTTGGCAACTTTTGACTCTGGGAAAACCCCTCACAATTTTGTTGAAGAGAAAATTGCAAGCATATGGGCTGTCTTGACAGGCTTCTAGAAACAACCAAATATAGAATAACACCACTCTGTTGTAATTATAGCACCGAAGCCCATATGTGTCTTCTAAGTAAAAGGGGCAAGAAATCTCCTCTCTTCTAGCCATTTTCTGAACTTCTAAGTTTTTAGACTGTTGCAAACTGAATGGTAATTTTCTTGCTAAGATGGAAAAGTAATGTAGGTCTGAGTTGCATGAGTACATGCATAACAGAACTGAGCTGTTTGTGAATCCCAAATATCAAGGAGTTCCTGGAAGGATGATGATAACCTGCAGTGTCCTCATGTGGAGGGTCATTTTCCCAATATTGTTATCTTGCTCTTTATAAACTTTTGGGTTAGGTCCTTGGGTTTGGCTGCTTTCTATCAATTGAGTGGCTGATGTAGTATTGACACAAGACCAAAATGCATTCTGTTACGGATTAAGGTTGGTAAAAGGACACAGTGGACAATGTAATGCATTGTGTGGACAAAGTCTGACCTTGCAAAGAGTGTTCCTATGTCTTATTTAGCTCCTTTTAACTCTAGTTTTCGTTCCTAAATATCTGTAGTGATTTGATCAGTCTTTTTTTTTCACTGCAATCTGTTTTGTCCCCTCAAATTTCCAGGATTGCCATGCCTTTCAGCTTGAAGAGCATTCTGATTGAGGACACCTGTACTTACTTCCAAGTCACTTCCAAGCTGGGCCTGACACTCAAGTGGAACTGGGCTGACACTCTCCTAGTATGAACAGACAGTTAGTTGTTTTCCTCCTGGTGAATCTCATCAGCAATGAAAAGCAGGGCTGGATGCAGGCACTGTGTTGATATATGAAATTATGGGAGGGAGGTATCACTCTATCCATAAGCAGATACAATACAGAAATACCAAACTGGGCAATAGTTTCACAGGGCAGGGGCATGGGAGCACTACCCCGTGGTATTTCCAGCTAATTTTATGTGACAAAAGGGTTAATCCTGGATGCAGCACATCTGCAGATATTTCCTTGCTCTATGGGCCACTGGCAGGAACAGCCCTCCAGCTCTGCCTTGCTACTCTGTATCGTGCCCATCTTGTATGGGAAACTGATATGTGTGATCAGTTCAGACCTTGGCCTCTTTCATAGTGATGCTATGTGGGAATTCTCCTCTAAACATCTACCCTGGAATGTCCTCTTCTGTACCAGTGCATTTGCACTTTTTTGTGTGAACACTTATCCTTCAAAATCAGGACTGAGATTAACTAAATTGAAGTTGTGTGTCATGTTTTGCCATTCAGAGAGATAGAGAGAGGGTAAAAAGGGAATAGAGAGAAAAAAATATCAGGAAGTAATCAGATGGTATTGAAATTCTGATTCATTGAAGTATTTGCTTTCCCCCTTCCTGTGTACTAATCAGTATCTAAAGTGTAAAGGCTGTATTTGTGCATTATTGTAGAGTGGACACAACAGTAGGAAAAGCACTGCCTTTTTTGGGTGGACCTGAGTGGCACCAGAACTGTTCCCCAAGCATGTAGCAGTGATAAGGTGCAATAGTTTTGTCCAGCCAGGCTATAGTGTGCTAACCTGGCTGTTTATTTCCACTAAGCAGGGGGAAAACAAATAATGCTTGGCAGACCCACACCTAGAAGTGCTATAAAATTTTCCATCACCCTGTGGACTAGAAAACCAATTTTTATACCAGAGTCTCTATACTGGGAGACACTGGTACAGGGATTAATCCAGTATTCAACATGCTTCAGCTACATCTTTAGTGGGTAGGAATGACAATTGCTGGAAGATTCTCTTCCCATTTGAATTCAGTCTGTCTGCAGATAAGTTTTATGAGAGATTTGTACCAGAAAAGGAGATTGCTAGACTCTGGGAATGGGCATTTCTGCCATTGCACTGTTCTGTTGTGAATCACTTTGCAACAAGTGCTGCTTATATGAGGAAGAGCCTTTAAACTCTGTGTTTCCTCTTTTGTAGCTGGACCTGGAAGAAACATATAAAGAGAAAATATGTGGTCTATGTGGGAACTATGATGGCAATGAGAAGAATGATTTGATTTTGGATGGTAGGTCATAAATACAGTATATTCCACCCAGAACAGACCTCCTTATACATGACATGAAACTTGGTATCTGTTTCCTCTGAGTAGGCTTTCAGATTTCCATATACAGGAGATGTATTTTAAGAGGTTCTGAGATATTTGGGGTTTTCTGCTCTTTTCATACTTGTAAGAGTCTCCAACCTCTTTGACCAAAATTAATTGTTTGGCTATCATGTAACAACATTGTCAGGTTCCCCACTGACAATAACATACTTTCAGGGAATGCACGAGTGCAGTTTCTGTTCTTCTTTTTTAATCATTCTGTTTGTGATTATTTTCGCCTCTATAATGACATGAAAGCATTAGGGAAAACACAAAGTATCTTTGAAGAATCTGGTGCCATCCACTGGCACCTTTAGATACTGCAAATAGCTGAGCCTCTAATCCTGCAGCAGGTTGGATGGAAAGAGACCTTTATCCTGGGATATCAGCTGCAGGACTGAATCCAAAGTTGTAACAATATCCCTTTATGTAATGTATGACTGTTATACATGTGAACAGAAAACTCTGTAAGATCAAACATACCCCAAACAAAGAGAAGTATTTAGAAAGGATCAGAAGTAACAGAAAGTTCAAGAGTCTTACATGTTTCTAAATGCCTGGGCTGACAGCAGGCCTTGATACAAGTGTGCCAGATTCCTGAATCTAGCCCAGAAAAAGGTCATATAAGGCTATCATCCTGTCATATGGTTAAATTTGGGTATCTCATGGAGCGCATACTGCTTTTGAGCCCAAAGAATAAGTTCATTTTTATAGCCTATTAATTGACTTAAAGAATTATAGGAAGTTACTGAAATGCATCTGGGGTGCATTTGCAGGGTATAAAATGCATCCAAGACAGTTTGGGAACTTCCACAAAGTAGAGGATCCATCACAAAAGTGTGCTGATGTGAGCCCAGATGACCACACTGGAAGACATCCCAGGAGGAAAGACAATAGATGCCATTCATATGTAAGTGTGTTGGACTAAGAAGTACAAACCCTCCTGACTTACAGTGTTGAAGAAACTGTTGAAACAAAGCTTAATTTCAGAGCATGCACTAAACTGAGTTTTTCAGAACTCTACACGTGAATTTGAGCAAAATTATAATCTCATAGCTGAAAGAAGATCCTGTTATGGTATTAAAGAAAGAGATAGTGGGAAAATGCCCAATTGAATTACAGTTTCCAGTCCAAGGCAAAGGACATAGTGACAGAAAGTTAGACTGGATAATCTCCTGAGATCCCTTCCAACTTGAATTATTCTATGACCCTGGAATCGTGTCATCAAAACTTAGAGTGCATCTTCAAAAATGTAAAAGGTGGTAATATAAGAAGTATTGCTTTTATTTTCCTCCTGTTTTGTTGGTTTTTTTTTGTTTTGTTTTTTTTTAATAGAAAAAAGGATGTAAGAAACTTATGTCCCGTTTTGGAAACTGCCCCAGAGTGGTTGCCTTTGACGACTACATAGAGACCTGTGCTGAGGATATGTGCCACTGTGCAGTTAATTCTTCTCACTCTGATTTGGTTCCCAGCTGCATATGCAGCACTTTAAACCAGTACTCTCGAGATTGTGTCCTGAGGAAGGGAGACCCTGGGGAATGGAGGACCAAAGAACTCTGCTGTAAGTAACTACTGCTCTGGAGGTTTATTTCAGACATTTACACAAGTATTCTGATCCCAGCAGAGCAAAGCTCTGGCAACTACCTTGAATCAATCTGTGAAAATACTTTGACACAAACATTGTTAATGGAAATACTTCTACAAATTTAACTTGATTTTGCTCCTTAAATTAGAACTATACCTTGATGTTGCCCACCTCCTTCTTACAACTAAGTTTTCTTGAATTATTTTTATTTTTTAATTTTACTCTGCACAGTTAACTCATAAAGAACCTTATTTCAACATGGTGACAGCTAGACAGAAGTAGTTACTAAGAAGAGCAATATATTTGCATTTATCTTACCCTGTGTTTTCATACTCAGTCCAGTTACTGAGCAGGAAATCTCTTTAAATCCAGGGGGAAGTCTACAGGTAGTTCACCCAAATTGCTGGTGTGGATTGGGATAGCAAATTAATGCCAGAAGAACTGATGCTTCAGGCAATAATAAACTGTTATGACTACCTAAATGATTCTGGTGTTCTTTGCTTGTATTGCGACTTCCTCCAACCTTGAGCTAGTAAAGTAATGTGAAATAGCTCACCTTTCCCAGCAGCACAGTTTTGTCCAAAAGATAAAGTAAAAGTGGCCATAAAACATTCCTTTAATAGGGTAAACAAACACAACATGTCTGGATAGAAGATTTTGCTAACAAGATATGGAGGAAAGGAGGAAGAAGGGTTTGGGTAGTGACACAACAATTTGAGAGATATTATAAACACATCATTAACGTACTCCATTTTGTTTTGGTCTTGCAGATCAGGAATGCCCAAACAACATGGAGTACATGGAATGTGGAAATTCCTGTGCTGACACATGTGCAGATCCAGAAAGGAGCAAGATTTGTAAAGCCCCATGTACAGATGGCTGTTTCTGTCCTCCTGGTAAGGCAGCTCACTTCTGCCAATGATCACACACATCAAGGCACCAAAAGGGAGGTTGTTCCCTCTCTTTACCATTTCACACAACAAATACACTGCTTCTTCTAGCTTAATTCACCAACTTTCTTCTTGGAAGAGGCAGATTTCTAAAGATATGAGATTCTGACACTGGAGAAAGGAGGCCAAGACTCTAAGGTCTAGACAGGGAAAAAATGGTGCAGATATGAAAAGAGGTGTTCTCTAGACAGTAAGAATGCAGGTGAAGATGTCTCATGAGATGCCTCCCTGCTATGACACCGAATCTAGCTGTAGCTTAAGTGACACAAAAAAGACATGCATTTCCAGGCATGTGCATGTGTAAATTTGCATGTGAAATAGTCTAAGATGAGGCTCTGATTTCTGTTAGATTCACTATTAGAAAAGGATGGAGACTGGCTCATACCCTTGCAATCTGGAACTTGATAATCTTGCTCACAGTGAAAAATTTTGTAAAAGGAAATATTCTTTGAGTTTTACATTGCTTTCATTTGAGTTCTAGTAAGAAATATTACCCATCCATTAACATCTGACAGGGCCTGGTGTGGTGTTTTCCATTAAAAGTAACCCATTCATATTAAGAAATGCTGAATACTCCAGAGTTTTTCCTTATGGCATTTCCCAGACTCACCAAAGAAATATTAACTAGCCATTGTGTCTGAACAGGAACTATTCTTGATGACCTCAGCAGCAAGAAGTGCATCCCCAGAGACAGCTGCCCCTGTACATTTCAAGGCAAAGTCTACTCATCTGGAGGAACTTACTCCACTCCCTGCCAGAACTGGTATTGTTGTGGTTTTGATTGCATAATAAGGCAGAAATATTTATTTCAAAACACTGATGAGTTGCATTCTGTACTTTCCTCTTTTTTTAAAATATATTTTAATATATTTTCCTGTCACTTGTCTTAAATAACAATTCAAAACCTTGCTCTGAATTCCAATAGTGTAGGAAAACTTAAAGGTATTCCTCAACCACACATAATTATTACCCACCTTCATTTGAAATTGCTTGTGAAAACAGAGCTCAAGATTTCAGAATGCAGAAAAAAATGAGAGTCTTTATTGATTAATTCAGAGACTCTGGCCACTAGAGTGAGGTGAGAAGTCATATCGTGTTAGTAAGTGGCACTTCCAACAACATCTGGATCTCCACAAGGCTGTTTAAAGGCCAGATCTCAGAAGTCCTGATCCTTGAGAATTATTTGATTTAGAAAAAAACTGGCATCTTGAACTCATCTCCATCTGCACTGGTGAAAGGTGGTAAGATCTTAGATATATTACTCTCAAAACAGTTTTATTTCTTACTCTTTATGTGCTATCTGGAATCCTGTGACACAACATCATTTTTTTGACCATCAGTGAAAGCTTTATTATAGGGAGGAATGAAATATGGTATGGTACATGGCCAAACATTCTGCAAGATGCTTTGGATTATCCTGCATTTTGAGAAAATGCTCCTCAAATCCCAAAAAGTTTGAGTAATTGAACTTAATGGGCTTTGTGTAGCTCCCATCTTGCCACATCCTCAGTTACTCCCCTCAAAGCCCAAGCCTGTGTGGCTAAACTGTTTTCTTCTTGTGTGCACAGGTGTGACAATTGCTCATTATCTCAGGCCCTCCACAATTAGCTGCTGAAACCTCACATCAGTGACTTGCTGAACAGTTGCATCAGTAGCACAAGATGTTGGAAGATCCTGCTTGAAGGGGTTCTTTCTTTCTTCAAAAAGTCAAGTAAACAATTAAGCCCAGAAAAACCATCTCTTGTTTTTCCAGCTCAGTGTGTCCCTGAGGGAGCCGACCCAAAGGCCAGTGCAGTTAACTCTCTCACTGATAGAAATTCAACCCTTACACTTTAAGGGCCTACTATAAAGACTTCCACCCACAGCGTTTGAATAAGAAGCCAAGATAATGGGCTAAAAATACAAAGAAGCCACATCTGTGCAGATTAAAATGGTGTATCACCTTTGCTCCCTTGAAGCTGTGTTTATTCTAATGGCTGCTTTTTGGGTTTTGCACAGTACTTGCAAAGGAGGCCACTGGAGCTGTATCTCTCTGCCCTGCTCTGGAAGTTGCCACATAGATGGAGGATTCCATATAACAACATTTGATAATAAGAGGTTCAATTTTCATGGCAACTGTCATTATGTCTTAGCTAAGGTATGAGCAATTTCTCTTTTCACTCCTAAATCTCCTGAGTAACATGAGGTTTTAAACTGTGCTGGAGTTTTATATGTCTTAATTTAATTAAATGGCACCAATCCAGCAAAGCACTTCAACACATGCTCAGTCTTAAACCACATAAATTTTTGAATTTGCAATGGATTGCAAATCAATTGCTAAAGCTTAGCTTCAAAGTTTTGCAGCTTCAACATACTTGTGCTTTTTTTTAAATTAAATAATTTTCTTAATGGAATTATTAGTGTTGATTCAAGCATTTCTTTTGAAGTTTTCTTCATGTGTGACTGTCAGAAGGAAGTGGATGAAGCAAAATTCCTGCGAAAAGACTGAATTATCTGTGAATGCCTGCAAATGAGATCCACACAAGCTGATAGCAAGGAAAAAGGGTGCAAAGGAAAGCTAGTGAAATTATTGATTCTGGCAATGAAATAACCAGTTTGCAGTTAGATATCAAATACCCCAGTTCTTTCACTACTCCTTCTTAGCTTTTCAATGACACATTTTTCTCTTCAAACTGCCAGCCTGTAACATGCTAACAATGTCTGCACATCCCTTTCTCATGTCTTCTCAGAACACTGATGACACAGTTGTGGTGATTGGGGAGATCATTCAGTGTGGGACTTCAAGGACAATGACTTGCCTAAAGAATGTATTGGTCACACTAGGAAGAACTGTGAGTAATTGTCTTTAGTTAGTGATACACAGAAGGTCACTTCTGTTTTCCTTACATTATTTGTATGTTGTCTGGACACTGTGTTACACTGACCCCAGAGTGATGAAGTTTTGAATACACTACTTCTCAATGCTTAATGAAGCTTGTCAGGTTGCTCTTGTCTGACTACTGTGGGCTTTTTTCCCTTTTCCTTGCAGACTATAAAAATATGTTCCTGTGGAAATATCTACATGAACAATTTCATTGTGAAGCTACCTGTAAAAAAAGGTAAAACCCCTTCTTCACGTCTTCCACAGAATAACCTACATATTTTGCAGAGGAATTCCTGCTCCTTTCTCTGAAAATAACATGAGCCTACTCACTGTTAGGTGGATACCTGGTCTGGGATTCCCTGGGAATCTCTGTGTTACTGCATGCACTGGCAAATGGAAGTTCCTGTTTACTCAGCTTTGTAAAGATCTGCAAGTGCATACAATATTTTTTCTTTTTCTCTTTCCTCTTTAGATGGCATCACCATCTTCAGACAATCTACATTTTTCATCCAAATCTTGAGCTCAGCTGGAGTGCAGATCCGAGTGCAAATGAAACCTGTAATGCAGCTCTCCATAACAGTCGATCATTCTTTTCAGAACCGCACATCTGGTAGGACACATAAGGCTAAACCCTTCAGTGTGCTGAAGAAAATCTCTGTGATGTTTAGTGTGTGCAAATCTTTTAGACTCTATCTGTTTAAACAGGCCTTCATCAGACACTTGTGAAGTGCAGACTACATTCTTGGTTTTGCCAATAATCTCCTGTTTACGCCATTTAAGACTTTTGTGCTTCTGTTTCCTGTCTGTGCAATGGGATTACACCCTTTCTCTGACCCATTTTGTTTTTCTTTTGCCATTTCCTTTATTTATAAGCCTTTGGGGAAAATATTATCTGTCTACCAGTATTTACTGAAGCACATTTAAGCAGTTCCAATCCCTGTGCTATCACTGAGTCCTACTGTAATGCAGAAAAACAATAAATGCACTCTAAACACAGGGTCCTATCAGATTTGTGCAAACATCAGGAAGTCTCTGAAGAAAAATGGATTTGTCTCAGGCGAGGTCCATTACAGAGCTGAGTGTTCATCTAGAAGCCATTCCTTTTTTTCATGCATCTAGCAATTTCTTATTTTCTTTTGCCTTTTTTTTTTTTTGGATTCTTTCCTCCCACACAAGGTCTTTGTGGCAATTTCAATAACATCCAGACTGATGACTTCAGAACAGTCACTGGAGCTGTGGAAGATTCAGCTTCTGCTTTTGGTAACTCATGGAAAACTAGAGCCAGCTGTTTTGATGTTGAGGACAGCTTTGAAGATCCTTGTTCAAACAGTGTGGATAAAGGTACCAGGCTTTTCATCCCTTACTTATCAGTCCAAAATAATTTTCACATGATGGATAATCAAAAAAGCTTTAGAAATCTCATAAACATCAAAACCCTCTGCCTTTGAGGCTATTACTGGAGAAAAAAATATTGTGTTTTGAAGGTCTTTAAGAGGATAGCTTTGCTTTCAAAACAAAAAGACAGCACTGCTGGAGAAAGAGCCAACACATTCACTGATGACTTGAAAAGCACACACAGCATCAATGACAGTAATTTAGGTTTAAGGCAGAGCACCACTGGTTGCCAGTATTGGGCAAGTTCTTCATCCAGTCTAGGTTGTTACAGCTGTGCTGAAGTCCAGAGGAGGAAGTTACCAACAGTACTGAATTAAGCAACATTGTACTGTACTAGGTATCCTGTCTGATTTTTCACTCTGGATTTGGATATATATATTATTTGGACTGACCTCTCCTAGATACTGCCACATATAATTAAAGCTGCAGACCAATGGCTACAGCAATTAGCAGTGGCTCATCATAGCCACACAGCTCACTGATTATTACATGCTTTATATTATTACTTGACTATAAGGAATTACGTCGCTGTAAAGAATTAAGAAAGTTTGATGAAAAACAATGAAAATGGTGAGGTTCTGTACATGTTCTTCAAATCCAGCTGCAGTAATAATGTTAATACTTAGAAGGTGAAACCTTTCTTTTAGGAAAATGGCTGGTCATCCATCCAACTACACTTATCCCCTTGATAAGTTAATGACCTGTATTCCCATCCAGCATTACCTAAACACTTCAGGGCATTCCAGTTCTATGTGATACCTGATAAGAATATTGATTCAGACAGTAATGTGGTTTATGTGACTATAGACAATGATATTGTTTCCCACTTCAGAAAAATTTGCCCAGCACTGGTGTGCTCTTCTGTCCAATACAAGCAGTGTGTTTGCTGCCTGCCATTCTGTTGTAGACCCTTCTGTGTACATCAAGGTAAGGCACTGCTCCAAATGGGTGGTTTAATCTAGTCCAGAGACTGATCCCACATGGAAGATGTCTGGCCTAGGGGAGTGAAATAGGTTACAGTAGTGACTTCACAAAGAAGTTCACTGATGCTGATTAGAAAAATTATAAAACAAGAGTTTGTGCAAGATGGGCCTTTTTGGCTACAGGCCAATAAATAATTCATTGGCATCACTGGCTTCTGTTGCATGACCCAGGAGCAAAATGAAAAAAGTCAGTTCAAGATTTCAGGGTTTCAATGTGTGAAAACTGTTCACTTTTTGACTAACAGAATCAGTGTTTCTGTGTGGAATTGAATTGAGAGTTTTACCAGCCCTATGGATTCCCTCTGACTTGGTTCAAAATTCACATTGAGGGAGAGAATATGAATTTACATTGTTTATATCTCATTTATTACCTTTGATTCTTGTTAGTCTCCTTGAGTTTTGAATGCATGAAGCTGTCCATATGTTCTCTTGGTGTAAAGCTCTATAATGCTGCTGAAAAAGCTGTCTGAGCTAGAGAATTGTCACATTTATTTGGATGGTGAAGAAGTTCCTGCATAAACACAGAAAGTCCATGCGGGGTGTTTATGTGTGAGTGATGCAACTTACAGAGAAAATACCTGAACCTGAGATTTTGCCTAGAATGTAATATGTCTTCAAGTACCTTTACAAATATGGCTTATGTTTTACCTCTCCCAGAAGAAAATATAAGTAATTCAGAATTCATGTAAACTATAAATAAAATAGGATTTTGCAATTTTCAGCTAAGGAGAAGTAATAACCAGTTTCTTACAGATATGTCTGTTATGCCTGCTGATCTCATCAGATTTAAAACCATGATTCATGAAAGCCTTTTCCACAACATCAGTAATGGCAGAATAAGTCACTGTCTATCCAGGCTGCTCTAGAGTGACTAGCTATATTTGTGCTCTTTTGTACAGCCCACATTGTTAAAAGAACTCAAGCTTTAAATTCCAGATATACTTACATAACTAGTTCTTAAAATGTCATTACATATCACTGACTCTCTATAAACCATCTTCTGTCATGCACCTGTCATGTCATTGGGTGCACCTCAGCTGCTTACTGGAGAGGTACACCAAGTGCCAGTCATCACTGTGCAATATTTTCAGATTATATATTTTGACAGGTCCTAGTTTGTGCATCCTCACAGGAAGCTGGTAAAGACATTTCTTAGTGCTTTCATGAACTCTAGGTGCCTCTATATTTTTTAATATTCATCTATTAATGAGTGTTAGACATAATGTCATTGCAGTTTCTGTAACTGATTTGCTGTTTCCCAGATTTGCATAGTATTTCATTAGCATACATTTTCTCTTAGAGATATTAAATTTCATTGGTAATAATACTTTTTAAAAAATATAGTGGTTGACTGCTTTTTTAATTGCTACATGTTTTGCTGTTTCTTCTACGAGCTAGACATAATAATACTCATGTCCTTTTCTGTCCTTTAGAAATGCATGTATGACACCTGTAATGCTGAGAAGAGTGAAGTTGCACTGTGCAGTGTGCTCTCTACTTACTCCAGAGACTGTGCTTCAGCAGGCGTGTCCCTGCAGGGCTGGAGGCAGGGTGTCTGTGGTATGTGAACTGAAATTCCTTGAGCAGGGATATGGAGGGAACAGCTTCAGGACAGCCCCATCAGTGGCAGTCAGTCTCTTTTGTCTTAAGTCATCAGTTAGAGAGCCTTTGGAAAACAGAATAAGCACTTATTCTATAAAATTCAGTTTGTGACTGCTTCATGCTCTTACAATGCATGTCCCTTGTGTAAAATCTTAGGTGAATTCAATACTCAGAGAAGCAAAATAGTACAAGGCATATTACTCAAAACAGAAACAGGGTTAGTTTTAATTTAGTTTAATTAGCAATTAGGTTACTTTTCAACACATGGGCTACACAATGTATTTTAATTCCAATATCCTTTTTGCATTACATTGAGTGCTCTTGTCCCAGGCAATACAAAATACATCACTCTCATTAACCACATTTTTTCATGTTACAGTAAAATAGTAAAATTTTTGAATAAATATATATTGGTGATATTTGAGAATGTGAAAATCTTTAAAGGCATTTTCAGCTCAGGATTATCTAAAAAATGAACAAAAGTTTCTTGGACATAAACATTGTTACCAAATCCTGAGTTCAGAGTCCACATATGTATTTTCCTTTGGCACTGCTAGAATTTATTACAAGATGGCATAAGACCTGAGAATAAAACTCAGTATCTTGGATCCTGATTTTTGCTTCAACAATCCCAGGTTGTCATTGATGGTCAGGTAGTTTAAGTGAGATTTGCCTCTGCTGACATGAAAATAGATGTATGGGTTTCTTGACTAATTGCACATCCGAATAGACAACATAACAATGATTGTGTTTTTGGAGCTTGATGCAGCTATGATCTATTTAATTGCCTAACTTAGGGGCCAGCTGGGATACTTAATAGAGGCAAACAATATAACTGGTGTGACGCATTGCAGAGGCATTTAAGACTGTGATAAGAACAATTTCACAAACCTGTGCTGAAATAATTCAAAGGAACACAGTGTAGTCCACCATAAATTGTCCTGCAGAGTTATGCACTAGACACAGACACTCTTTATTGGAAGCTTTGTTCTCAACATAATTACTGACATTTTTTATGGCAAATCAAGACTGGTTCAAAGCATGGGTTTGCCTGAAATCTGTGTTCTTAAGGCACAGTAGGTAATATTTCCTCAAACAGTGTGGTAACCTTGAGAAAAATGCTAATGTTTTAATCAGAACAATCATTTTAGGCCTTATTTAAGAAGTAATAATTTTTTGGGTACATGGCTGTGATAAGAGAATGGTTGTTTATGACTCACTGTTCATGAGTGAGACCAAATGGGCCACAACCTTCACTCTGTGTTCTGTCCCATTGTGGGGATTGGAAAAACTATTCCAGCCCCTGAAGTTGCATCCACTCTGCCAAGCTACAGGCAACATCCACGGCAGGTTGGTATCCCAAGCAGATGTCTGCACTGCAGCCAGCAGAGTGTGTGAAACAAGCAAATCCTGCTAGGTAATCCCCGTACAAGAGTGTTACACACTCTTGAGCAGAAGCATGAGCCATTACTGGAGTTGCTGGTTGCCCAGCAGATCACTGGGGTGAGCAGTCCTGGCACTGCTTTTCTAGTGCTCCCTGTGCAAGCTAGCTTGAAGGTATCTTTGGTATGCTCATGTTCTCTGCACTCGTGCCTCCAGTTGTGATTTGTCATCTTAGATGTGTTCCACTCCTCTGACCATGAGCACTACAATCAACCTTTCTCTTACCAGTCTCACTTTATCAAAAGTGATCTTATTCCTCTATGAAAATTTAAAGGGAGAAAGTAAATACCTTATTTTATTGTATTAATAGCTAACAATTGAGACAGTTATAAATTAATATTCGACATCTTTATTAATATATTTTTATTTGGTGTATTTTGACTTACAAATACCATTTGTTGTATCTTCAAAGAATAAAAAGTAGGAGAACATGCCTTGCCTGACTTAGACACAGGATATTGTGTTTGATCCAGCTAGGACCAGAAAACCAAGTGGTTAATGGTGATAGAGGTGCTGGTTTTGAATGTGTACACAAGCCTAGCACAGTAACTAATCTAAAAAAGTGTGCCATGGTCATGGACTGGAAAAACATACAGAGCTTTATTTAAGCATGGAACCTATTGTTCCTAAGTTCTTAGCATTGCTGCAAAGCTGATTAGCACAGGTGCCCATGATCAACACCCCTGTACCTTCTACTGCATCCCTGTGTATCTGAAAAAGAGCTGCAGGGTTAAATCTGCAGAATTAGGAAGAGGCCCAATGTGACTAGATCTTCAGTTCTCACTGGATTTCAAAGAAATCTGAATGCCAGGCTTTCTTGCAGCCTTAATGTGGGTGATGTTTCCTGGCAAAATTTAATGTCTTCCCTACGGGTCAATACTGCGGATTTTATGGCAGACCTTTGACAGTGGTGTATACTGTCAGCCTGTGAAAATTAACCAGCTTTTTACTGTCTTATAGGGTTAGTCAGATTTTGGTATTTACCTGTTGGGTTCACCTAGAAATCTTAGAAACTGTGGTTTCTCATTTCCCCAGAGGATGACAAAATGAGTTTTCCTCATGACATCTGTGAGAACTGAAATACCCTTTTCTTTCACACACTGTGCTGACTGCAGTGCAGACATCTGCATCAATTGATTGGCAGAGTTCATTGTCACTGCCATTTAATGTTGAAATTTCTCTCTTACAAAATATGGTCATTTCTTAAGTTATCTCCAGCCAAAGAAATTATTAGTAAAGGCCAGAAAATTAAATT
The DNA here is from genome assembly GCA_003676055.1 of Chloebia gouldiae. NCBI lineage: Eukaryota > Metazoa > Chordata > Aves > Passeriformes > Passeridae > Chloebia > Chloebia gouldiae. Next base: position 40,123,688 of record QUSF01000004.1, read on the forward strand.
TTAACAAGTCAGAAGTTCTTGGTTTCAATTCTTGGCATAAGATAGAAATGTAAACTGTGGAAATTACAAAAATATACACCCTGTTGAGTATTTCAGTGTTCAGTGTCATATAGTTTAGGCTATGCAAGATTCTCCCAGAATCCTGGGAGACAAGGTCTGGTAATTTGATGAAAGCGCATTTATGGCTACCAGTGTGCTGAAAGGCATTCTAAAGTCATGAGAGATGATTGCACAAAGAATGCCATACATCCCTTTTATTTCTCTTGCAAAGATCCCTCTGAGGAGTGTCCTGAGACTATGGTTTATAACTATAGTGTGAAGCACTGCAACCAGTCCTGCCGCTCGCTGGATGAGCCTGACCCGCTGTGCAAGGTGCGGGTGGCGCCCATGGAGGGCTGCGCTTGCCCTGAAGGCTCCTACCTGAACGACGAGGAGCAATGTGTGGCTCCAGATGACTGCCCCTGCTACTATAAAGGCAAGATTGTTCAGCCTGGCAACTCCTTCCAAGAGGATAAACTCATGTGGTGAGTTGCTCTGATGACGCAAAGGCTGCTCTGTGCCTGGGGACATCAGGGCTTATGGGGGGGAATCTCTGCTCCAATCCATGAATGGCATCATTTTAGAGTTAGGAATAATGGCAAATTTTTCTTAGATTGTATCTTCCCCTGGCAGGAAGCGCAGCCGCAGCAAATGTTAAGATCCCATATTCCTGCAAACAAACGAGAACCTGAAAATATGTTAAGTAGAACAATATTTGTAATCTATCTCTTGCAGAGTTCATTGTTGTGTAAAAAATATCCACAAAGAGTGGGAGCAAGTTTTCTAGAAGACAGAAGGCTTGGAGGAGTTTCAGGCTTTGAAATGAAAGAGCAAAGTGAAAACCACCACATCATCCTGCAGACTATTTAAAAATTAAAAATGGTCCATTAAAAAAACCACCCAATTTTCAGCAGTTTCTAAACTAATTTTTTGAGAAAAGAGAGTGAGAGAAACTTGGGGGGGGGTAATAATAAAAATAGTGTAATTAATTTGCATCTGCATTGAAAAACAATTGTCATTATTCTCATTTCCAACTCCTTAGGGCATCAATGGAAACAACTACCCAGGGGAAGGCTTCTTTATTATCTTTAGATGTTTACATGTTCTCTCTCTAGCTGTCTTCCAGCTGAGGATTCTAGACTATTTTGTAATCACACATTCATTTAGTAATTTAAGAGATCTCTTATTTAAGAAACTATTAGTCTTATCTCATGGAGTGGAAAATGGATGCTTAGGAAAAACTTGATTTAAGGAAAACACACAATAAACCAGTGGCAGATGAAGGAACAGTGTTTTAAGAACTGGGTCTTTTAATCTTCCTTCTGGGGATGATAATGCCTGTCTGTGAAACTGATAGCTGTAACAAATATTCATTTTGATAGGAATTTGCTATTCATGTGACAAGTGAAGCTTTGCAGTACCTTTCTCCCTGGTGAGGTAGAAAAGTGCAAAGAGCTGATGTGTTTTGTTTTATGGAATCTCTTTAGCAAATGCATTCAAGGAAGATTAGACTGCATTGGAGAAACTGTCTTGGTGAAAGGTGAGATTTTGTTAAATAATGGCATTATGGTGTCAGACAGTATTTATAATGTTTTTCTGTGTTATCTCTCACTTTCTGTAACATTTTAGTATTCTGCACATTTTTCCATTCTCCCTGAAATGTGTTAGTTATTGATAACATTTGTCTTTGTAAAATGTCACCAGACTTACTACACTCTTTAGATTATGAGAATATTTCCCAAAGCTTAGAAGTTATGTGCCTTCTTCTCCCTTCACTGTTATTGAGCAGAAAACTGACAGACACCTGCTGCACTCTGAAATCCTCTGGCTGGTTTTGCAATTGCTGATGGCATCCTTATTGCTGTCTCTAAATTACCTTCCTGAAATGTTTTCTCCTACTGCAGATTGCCCAGCTCCTATGTATTACTTCAACTGCAGCTCTGCAGGTCCCGGAGCAACTGGATCAGAGTGTCAGAAAAGCTGCAAGACGCAGGACATGCACTGTGTAAGGAGCTCACCTCCCAGCAGGGGCACAGCACAGCATGGCTGTGCATGTAGGATTGTTCTTATCAAGCAGTGATGGGAACATGCCATGCTGGGCACACAGCAACTGCTCCACTGATAACACAGCAGCTGTAGCTAACAATGTACCTGTGATGTCTATAGCATGATTTCCACTAGCTTCAATTAAGGAGGTTTTTTTTTAAATCAAAAAAACTTTGGCATCCAGAGCTAGCACACCGCTGCTGGTTCCCTGTTCTTTCTGTGCACTAACAAGTTGTCTTCTCCTGTATCTTCTAACATGCAGTATGTCACAGAATGTGTTTCTGGCTGCATGTGTCCCGATGGACTGGTATTGGATGGCAGTGGAGGATGTATTCCCAAAGATCAATGCCCATGTGTTCATGGAGGACACTTCTATAAACCCGGGGAAACCATCAAAGTGGACTGCAACACATGGTAAATAATCCCAGAGAGTCTTGTTTTACAGCAAAGTTTGTTAGAACTGTCAGTCCACAGTGCACCCAAGGAACACGGTGTGCTTTGAAGCCTTCCTCTTCATCATGAGAGCTACTGGGCTGCTACTAAAAATAAAAGAGGAAGTATTTCTCTGCATCATGCTGCATGAGCTTGCACTTAGGGAGAACAAGCACCAATATCTTCTGTCAAACAATTTCCATCCTCTTCTGTTTCCCCACCAGCTTCAGAAACATCAACCTTACCCTGGCTGGTGTGTGGTTGCTCATTCAATAAGGGGGAATTGAGTCTCTGTGTGTTGGGCACAGCTGAACCCTGGAAAATTACTGAATTTAGTCAAAGAGGAATTGCAATGGTCCTCCTTTGAGACTTGCAATGCTTCCAGATGCAGAGTTCTCCAAATAAATTAATACTCAAGCTGCTTGAATTTGGTGCCATAGATTTTGCTGTTATTACTGATTACTGTGGGTAAAATGCTTTCAATCCTTATCCATTATTTAGCAAGGATGAGATTGTATAGTTCTGCCAAATGGATGCACAGAAAATAAGAGCCAGAAACACTTTGGTCTAATCACCTTTGGTACAGGCAGTCAAGTTTAACTTGTAAAGTCAAAACCTGAAAAGCTGTTGTTGCTATCACAGAGTCATTAAGAAGTTTTAGTGCAGTGAGGGCTTATTTTTCTTATGAGAAGAGGACACACATGGGAAAGAAAATGCAGTCTCTGTGTCACGGCTATAACAACTGAATTTTCTGTCTACAGTCCTCCTGAACTAGAGGTGAGGTTTGTCAAGGTGTGGTGGGTGGACTTTGGCTGGACATTATGTGGCACGTAGCTGCTCTATCACTACCCTCCTCAGCAGGACAGGGTTGGGGAGAAAATAAGATGGTCATGGGTCAAAATAAAGCAAAAGAAAAGGCTGTGTGTTGAAGAAAAGGCAAACAAAATATCTATCTCCTAGTTTTCACCAGCAGGTGAATGTCCAGCCCACTTTCAAAGGAGTAGGACTTCAGAAAACAAACATAACATCTACAACTCTGTTCCCACCTCGATCTCCCATTCTCTTTGCTTTTATTGCTAAGCAGACATCACATGGTTTGGAATATCCATTTGTAGAGCTTGGGGCAGCTGTCCTGTCTCTGTGCCCTCCCAAAACCTTATCTATGCCCCAGCCTTCTGGGGAGGGGGAGAATGCTGAGGAGACAGCACTGATGCTGTGGGAGTGCTGCTCAGCAGTAGCCAATACACTGAGGTGTTACCAACACCTTTGTAGCTGCCAATGCAAAGCACAGCTCTATGAGGGCTCCTAAGGGGAAAAAAATTCACTCCATTTCAGCCAGACCCAAGGAAAGACAGAGATAATATTTGTTCACACCACTCTAATAGAAAGGCAGCATGATCCCTCACAAGTTAAAATTCAGAAATGGTAGAAATATTCAGTTCTTCACCTTGAATTTGTCTCCTAAACCCCCACTGTCTGCTGCCAGGACTCAATTATTTAAAATATATTTGAAGAAAATAATAGAATAAATGTTTCAGGGTAGTAAAAGGGAACTTTCTGATTGAAATTATCTTAGAGCAGTGGACAGGGCACTGCAAACAACAAATCTTTTAATTATTCTGCCCCTGTTTGGGGTTAATGAAAGCCCATGTTTCATGAAAATGTTGTTATTCTTGCATTTTGCCTCCCAGCACCTGCAACAAAAGGCAGTGGAACTGCACGGACAATCCCTGCAAGGGAACCTGCACTGTGTATGGAAATGGGCATTACATGAGCTTTGATGGGGAGAAGTTTGATTTCCTGGGAGACTGTGACTATATCCTAGCACAGGTATCAATTTATTTTCGATTTCCCATGCATATGCTTCTCACAGCCCATAGTGTAGGCTTCAGTCTGGGTAATTAAAAGGCATTCCCACACAGAATAGCCAAACTGATGAGCAGAGCCTTCTCCCCTCCTCTTGCACCTAGAGCTGATAGAGTGAGATTTTCCAAATAAAACAAAGCAAATTGACTCTCAGAAGTGACACAAGATGGCACTGTGTGATCCCAAATGATTAACTCCTTGGTTGGACTGCCCTTTCCTGAAGGCATTCCAGCATTTTCAAGGGAAAGAAATTGGTGTGGTGTTGAAAAGTGTTTCCATCAGCCATCCAAGACTTATATTATTTTTGTTTTGATGGAAACATGAAGAGGTTAACGTGTGAGCCTCATATATAATAATTGCATGTAATGAGACAGCACTCAGTGAGACATTTTGTCACTCCCAAATTACAGTTGGTTTTGCTAATTTTAAGAAAATATATTTTTACCTTTTTGGACTGTTGCTATGACAAGTTCATTCCTCCCCTTAGTTTTTCTTTTTGAAAATCCTGCTCAAATATGCATCTGCCACCAGGTCATCTTCCACCAGATACTTCCAAAATTCTACAGTTTTGGTGAACAAAGAAGTCAGATCAGTATGTCATTCATTTAGAGCTCCTGAAAATGCTTATGACCGGTCTAGTTGCCTGACAAGATCTAATAGAATGTTATCTGTTTTTCCTAAGGATTTTTGCCCTAATAACATGGATGCTGGCACCTTCCGGATTGTGATTCAGAACAACGCCTGTGGGAAGTCACGCTCCATCTGCTCCCTAAAGATCACATTGATTTTTGAGGTTTGTCCAGAACTAGTTATAACCAAGGAGCCTAGTCTTGATTTTGTAGTAATTACTGTATCATTCTCTTATATTCCATCTCAGTTGCTGCTAAAGAGTACCTATGGAAGTCAAACAGCCAGAAAGCTAAGGCAGGGAAGTTGGGAAAGGCTTAGGTATTTGATATTAACAGCAATTGAACACTTCTGTGTAGGAGGGGAAAGATGCAAGGAATCAACTCTATGAATGTGCATTTGTGTGTGTGTTTGCATTTGTGACAGTAGGCTTTGTGCATCGGTGACTGTGGTTCACCTATCTACTAAGATAGAGTGTGAAGATGACAGAAAAATAAGACAAAGAATGAGAGGCAGAGTATCAGTGCTGTTGCACTAAGTTTTCTATTTGATTTCCTTCCACGCAATGTATCTGTTCCTTTGTAGAACAGTGAAATAAGGCTCTTGGAAGGAAGAATTCAGGAGATAGCCACTGATCCAGGAGCTGAGAAAAATTACAAAGTGGACCTCAGAGGAGGTTATATTGTCATTGAAACAAATCAAGGGATGAACTTCATGTGGGACCAAAAGACTACTGTTGTTGTTCACGTGGCACCATCTTTCCAGGTAAGAAGGGGGTGGACTGGGAGTTATGATTTCAAAGTCAGAGTTGCATCCAGAACTAGAGCCCCTGTTTTTCCAGGGCTTGGAAAAAGTTTGCTTTAGTAGACAAGAAGAAAGAGCAAGCAGGCCATATCTTGTGTTTTATTGCACTGTTCAGTCAGTATAAAATACTCCAGAATATTTGGGGCTAGAAGTATTGGTAACACATTAGGACTGTTTTGGTCACTTGAAGTCTAACTTTTTCTAAGCCATTTTTTTGCTTTCTGTTTAGAAACTTGCACCTTTTCAGGTTCTGTAGTTTATTTCTGTCAAAGAGTGGGCTGCACTCAAAATAACCAAAGCTTTAACTGTGCCTACACACCTTACACAGGGAAAAGTCTGTGGTCTTTGTGGAGACTTTGATGGCCGCACAAGGAATGACTTCACAACCAGAGGGCAGTCCATGGAGATGAGCATCCAGGAGTTTGGAAACAGCTGGAAAATAACAAGCACCTGCTCAAATATAAACCTGACAGACCTGTGTGTGGATCAGCCGTTCAAGTCTGCCCTGGGACAGAAGCACTGCAGCATCATTAAAAGTAGCATCTTTGAAGCCTGTCACAGCAAGGTAATCCTATTCTCTGATCCTCAATAGTTTCACAGTAGATTTTTGTTGCTGTTTTGCAGCACATTGGCAGTGTATTTTTAGTATTGAAGCTACTAAATATTAGTACTTGGCTATCTCTCTCAAAAGCTCATTTCATAGCTATGCCAATTAAAACCTGTTGCACAGTATTGAGGAAGAAGCAGTGCCTGTTTTGAACAACTGAAGATAAAGATGATAATAGTTGGCCACCAGAAGTAGAAAGTTAGGTATCTCTAAAATGCAGAGATAAGTTAGTTTAGAACTGTTTGTATGGTGATCCTTGCAAAGTTCATTCAAGTTATCTAAAGAGACTAATTATTTGGTTTATTTGAGTCACAAATTGAATTAATTTAAGCAGAAACAAGGCTACTCTTCTTAATTAGAATGTCTATACAAAGCTTCAGTGCACTTTAATAAACAGTTTTAAAAACAAACTTGGCTTAATTTCCTTTGCTAGTTTATGTTGGCAATGGTTAAAAAACAAGAGACAGTAAGTTTAGTGGAACTAGGATTTCCTTTCATACTCAATCACTGTCTCTCAGCTGAAGAGTGCACACACTGTGTAGTTGTGTTAAGACAAAACAAGGTAGTTCATTCCTGCAGAAATCACACTGGGAAGGCATTTTAAGTGTAAGTGGCAGCATTACACATATAAGAATAGGAAGATTTAGAGCCCAACTACCAGGCAGGTGAAAATAGAAAACTACCTGTTGTAAAATATCATAGCTCCTTCATGACAATCCCAGTCTATTGCAAACCATGTACATGACAGAAATTCAGAGCCCTTTCCGTCATTAAAACACAGTGCAGCAGACACAGCTGCGGTGACAGCGCTGTTGATGCTTTGACAGGTGAACCCAATTCCATATTATGAATCTTGTGTGTCTGACTTCTGTGGCTGTGACAGTGTGGGAGACTGTGAGTGCTTTTGCACCTCAGTTGCTGCTTACTCGAGGAGCTGCAGCAGAGCTGGTGTCTGCATCAACTGGAGAACCCCTGCCATTTGCCGTAAGTACTGCAGGGAAATGCACACAGACAGCAGTGCCCCTTGTGCTCAGGCACACGGCATACAGAGGGGCAGAACACCTCCATTGCTATGCATGTGTGACTGAACAAGCTCTTTTTATCATGTTTATCTTATTAAAATATTTTAAACAAGATTTTAAAAATTGTCCCTGCCCAGTGTCTGAGACCTAAATATTTATTCTTCTGTTCCAGCTGTGTTCTGTGATTATTACAATCCACCTGACAAACACGAGTGGTTCTATAAACCCTGTGGAGCCCCTTGTCTAAGGACCTGCAGGAACCCACAAGGGAAATGTGGGAACTTGCTCTACAGTTTAGAAGGTAATTCTTCCTTGACTTTAATGCAGTTTATGGGAGTTGCAGCTACTAGTGTGGTTTTAAATGTCTGAAGCATCAAGGTGACTGAAAGATCATCCCATCTGTCCCAGAAGCTCATTGACCATGCCTTGCTAATTCCTGGTGTGATGGTGCCATTAATAGCATCATTTGCCTGCTGCCTTTAAATATATGGAGATAAAACACCATTCAATGTAAATTTTTATAGAACAGTTGTCTGTTGACAAATGTAGTAAATGAAAACTTTGGTAACAGAGGTAAAAAGAGGACTTGAAAAAATAATTGGTAGTAAAAAGAACATTCATACTGGAATCACATTCATTTGGGGATCAAATATATATTTGATAGAGTTATTTATGTGCTTTCCTCTGTCTGTGTAACTCAGACTAAGAATGCTTTGTTTAATTTTCCAGGCTGTTACCCAGAGTGTAGTCCTGACAAGCCATATTTTGATGAGGAGAGCAGAGAGTGTGTCTCCCTCCCCAACTGCACTTCATGGTAGGTCAGTTGATGGTGAGAAAGGTAGAATAGGACTGGAAAGGACAAACTAGGAGATGTCTTGATAATGTTTATAGGCAGTGGTAATTACCATTAAATCCAGGAGTGGGTTTTTTGTAAAAGTAGGTACAGTTGCAGACACTGTTATTCCATATACAAATTCATTTAAATTCTTTCTTACTCTTTCTCTTCAGCGATCCTGAAGAGAAACTATGTACTGAAGACTCCAAAGGTAACTTTTCACCACCCTCACCATGCACTGAGTGATGGCAGGAGGCAGGACTGCCACAACCCAGCATCACATATTACTGCAAATGTACTGGTGATAGGAGGCCTGACAGGTAGTTTAATATGTGGGTGCAAAGCAGCACAGATATACTTTGATAAGCAAAATGCAGCCTTTGACCTCTTATGCAGGTTAATACCACTTTTCCACTTCCTTAGTAGTCAGTGAAGACAGACAGACTTTAGTCCGTAGCAGGCCATTCATGGTACCTCTTTTAATAAGTACTTTTAGAACAGGGAAAATCTTGTAGAAGTGCTGTTTCCTGACCATTCATTCAATAAAATAAACTAAGACAGCTAGCTTATAGATAGAGGTTTGTGTGCCTAAAGGACACATTTGGTTAAGGTACAGTATCAGTTCATTCCCATATCTGGGAGACAGCACATCCCAAAACCCGGGGTGACCCAGTAGATAACGCATTTGCAATTTAGCTGATTTTGTTACAGAAATATATACACTTCCTTTGGTTCCTACATGTACAGTCTCCAAAATCTGGAGAGCTTCTCATATATTTTAATGAAATTGTGTACCACTGCATGCTCCTCGTTTGTGGATGGAAATGGCTGTACAACACCTCCTGAGACAGTGTTTTGTCACTCAGAAAGGCAATAATCCCAGTCACATTCCCTGCCCAGAGAGACTTCTCCTGTACTCCATGCTGAGTTAGACCAGTACCAGTACTCACACCTTTACCAACCAGTAATTCCTCCATGCAAGCTGACTCCAAGAAACACCAGCAATCAGAAAAATCCAACACACTTTAAATAAATAAGATAGACTCACAATGCAGCTTCTCAAATAGAAACTAAGAAAGTTTCTTAGATAATTCATGTTTGATGTTGTGACCTTCAGAAGGGTAAATGCAGATTGTGGTTTGCATTTCACTTGGATTTATATTGCAAGTGTCCTCTGTTGCCATGGTATTTTCTCTTTTGGTGCCTCAGTTTGCCTGTGCTGCTACAATGGGAAGACCTACACCTTAAATGAAACTGTGTACAGCCACATGAATGGGACCAAGTGTAGCGAAGCTGTCTGTGGCCCTAATGGACAGATCATTAAAACCCTTACCCACTGTGGAACTCCATCTACACCAGAACAAGGTACTAGATTGATAAGAGGCATGGTGGTGATTCTGTGGAAGTCCACCATGGTAAAAAGATGTATTCATCATGAAAAAAGATTCCTATAGCATGTCTAGGATAACAGCAGAATTTAAGACTGTTGAAGTTTCAAAACTGAGGGATCAGAGCTTGTGGGTCCTGTGGTGAGGACCAAAGTGCAATCTTATAGATTCTTGCTGACCTTCCTGCCAGTGAGGTTAAGAGAGAATAGAAAGATTCAGCATTTTTTTTCATACAACCTTTACAATAAGCTTGAGCATATCACAGTTGACACTCTGGTGTTTTTAGTCTCAATATTTCATACTTCTAAATCTTTCCTTTTTCCTTCTTATAACCCATAACACAACAGAAGAAAAACTCTGGTTTTTATTGTACTGTTTTCTGCATTGGAAAAAGTGAGTTTTATAGGGTCACTGAAATATGAAAATAAAGCTTCCTGGCAGTTAACTCCTGTTCAAAATACATTTCTGAAAAATCAAAAAATTTCTTTATCTCTTTTTCCTAAAAGATATAAAGAAAAGTGGGGAATTTGCCACGTGATTTTTACAAATAAAATTAAGTGGTTTATATATATATATATAATTTTTTTAATCCTGGTAGCAAATTATACAAGGGAAACAAGGAAAATGAAATATTAGCTTCTCTACTCATGTGAGTGGAAGAGCTAAATACTTGATGGTGAACCCATGTGTTTGGTATTTACTGAAAATGTTAAAAAATTGAATAAGTACAGTGGAGTAATACCTAGTGAAGGCAGGATTATTGAAAGCAGACTGTAGGTGGCATAGTAAAATGTCTACATGATCTGTCTCTATTTAAACCAACAGTATATTTGAAAGAAAGCATTAAAAATCCAAATGGAGTGCCACTGGAAATCATCTCTCCAAAGTCAGGTGAAGTACTGCAGGACTAGAAACATGAAAATGAAAGAATAAATGACAGAAGAGGTGTTTATTGTATTCTGTATAGGAAAAAAATAACTAGATGTGGGAAGGTGTGTGTGTGTAGTATTACAGCACCATACTGTGTATAGAGGGAGTGTTTATAAATACAGAGGATAGTTTCAGTGTGAACATGTACAGAATGTAGTGGGGGTAAATTAGACTCACAGTGTAGTTGTAGAGAATGTAAGAGATGTCATAGGGCTTGAAAGTAGAGTAGTAGAAGATTTAAACACTAATTTATTTGATTTCCTGCAGAACCACATATGCAATATGTAACATCTGCACCTCCTTCATCAGAGGTAGCCACTCCCTGCATCTGCAATGACAATGGACAATTGATACAAATGGGTGAGAAATCATGCCAATTTTTTATGCACCATTGACATGGAAAGATGTACTGATAGATAAAAGTGCTTTGACAAGTGCTTATTCTGCTTGTCGTAATTAGACATTACCAGAAGTTGTTACATCTTTGAACTGTAGCTAACTCCTTCAGAACTACAACTCTCCCATATCCAATAACTTTGTTCTGGTTTGAATACCCCTGGTGTAAGGAAACTTATAAGAGTTGCTGATGTTATCAGAGCCCTGAATCCCAAACTTCTGAACATGAGCTTGTAACTGACAATAGCATTCCAAAAGCAGGGGAGGAAAGTCTCTTCTTCATCTGTTAATAGCTCCTGCTTCACTCATGTGCAACTCCTTCCGATGTACCTAAGAGCAGAATTTCAGATTAGGCCTTGTGGCCCTCCCTCAGTCTTTGCCATTTGGATGAGCTGCTGTCCAGTTCAGCCACTGAATCCCAGGAGCTGCAGACAGTCCGTCCCCTGAGCGTGGCTGTTGGGTAGAGGTAGTTAAATGCAAGGCTGAGAATGCAGCTGCTCTGTGATCAGGCCTCAGGCTAACACTTGGGTTTTGCCCTTGCAGGAGAAAATGTTTCTCTGCCGGTGAATGTATCAGGTCGCTGTGCTTACTCTGTCTGCAACAAATCGTGTCAAATTGAATTAATTTGGGCAGAGTGCAAAGCTGGTCATACTGATACCCTCAAGGTCTGTGATCCATATTCTGAAACCTGTCCACCAACACCTGCTCCTGGTGTAACAAACCAAGTTCCTGCTCCCACAAGGACTTCTGTGAGCGATTGTCTTGCACTCACTCCTCCCAGAAAGGTGAGAGACCCTGAAGAAGGCGTGTTTCATCATTCCACCATTGAAGCATTACCTGCAGCTGAGGTTTGGTGTTCTTCTCTGATGCTGGTATCCAGCACTACAGCTGGACTGTAAGTGTGGCTGAATGACATCATTTAGAAGTATGCCAGAAATCCCTCACTGAAAGAATAAGTTGAAGATTCTTCTGTTCACCTGAAACACCTAAATGATTGTATGTGAGCAGAGCTACCTAAGGTGAACAAAGACTAGTAAGCCACATCTGGCAGTGTCCTACTGTCAGAAGTGACCAGGACCCTAATATATATACACCAAAAAAGATATCAAAGCTCTCTGTATTTCTATATGGTTCATATTGCCTGGTTTCCAGAGCCAGAGTAGACACCAAATTTTGCCATGCTAGACAATTAACTGAATGGAATACAGTTGCTGTGTGCGATTTTAATGATTTTGTGACATTACTTTGTTATTTGCCTCTTCTTTATTTTTTTTCTCAATTATACAATAGTTTAATGAAACATGGAATTTTGGAAATTGCCATACTGCCACTTGCCTGGGAGAAGGAAACAATATTAAATTGTCCGTCATGACTTGCCCACCTCAGCAACTGAAACTCTGTGTCAATGGTTTCCCATTCACAAAACACTCCGATGAAACTGGTTGCTGTGAAGTCTCTGAATGTCAGTGTAAGTGGCAGGAGAATTCCTGAAATTTATCTTATGTTCAGCTGGGCCTCAAAAAAGAAAAGTCTTATCTGGTCAACATCTATATTATATTCATATCAATTCAGTAGGATACAATGGAACAGAAATCCCATCTGAAATCTTGGCTGTTAAAAGCAGATGTCCTTGCTAGAGTAGTTTTTCTTTATCAAACTGGATATTTTGCCTCTGACTGGAAGCTAGCAGAAAGGTTTAAACAAGCTTGTACTTACAGGTAGCTCAGAAGTCAAACTTGAAGCCTGTCATTCTGTCTTCTAGGTATTTGCAGTGGATGGGGAAATGAGCACTATGTGACTTTTGATGGAGCATATTACCATTTTAAAAAAAACTGCACCTATGTCCTTGTGAAGTCAATTCATCCTGACTCTCACAACTTCTGGATTCACATAGACAACTACTACTGTGCTGCCACCGGTGGAGCAACTTGTTCAATGTCCCTCATAATTTTTTACTCCAACTCTATTGTTATTCTGACACAAGCAATGGAACATGGAAAAGAAACAAACTTGGTAAAGCATTGTGTTTAAATGAATTCTCAAAATTATTTTGCTGTAGTTATGTTACTCTACTGCCAAATGTCGTGTCATGATAAAGGATTAAGCTTGTAAAATATGGAATGTAAGAAATGCAGTTGCTTCGCTTCTTCTCTCCCTTTTTTGCTTTGTAGCAATAAAATCTGTATATTCTAAAAATTTGGGAAATGATCACATAACTGAAAATTTTGGTTTTTGTCCTGATATGAGTATTCAAATATAAATTGCAATATATTTAAAAGGAATATTAGACAACTGCTTAAATGACTGCCTTTGACAGACATAATTTGGTGCACCTAAGGTCTGAATTTGTGCTGCTCTGCTTTCCAGTTGCACTAATCATATACCTTACTTACTCAATGAAGGAGTGTCCATAAAAACCTTTTGTTTCTTTTCTTTTAGATTTTGTTTGATAATAAGAAAGTTGTTCCAGACATTTTTAAGAATGGTATCAGGATAACCAGTTCTGGCCTTTATGCCATAATTGAAATACCTGAATTAGAGGTTTACATCTCCTATAGTCGACTTGCATTTTACATAAAGCTCCCTTTCAGCAAGTTTTATAACAATACTATGGGACTCTGTGGTGAGTGTCCTCATCAGTTGACAAAACTTATTGCTCTGAATTTTCCTCCTTCTGTCTCTCATTCCCTTGCAAAATCTCTAAATGCTTGCAACTTCACTATTTCTCGCAAATGTTAATAAATTTATTTAATGGAAAGACAGTGTCAGGACATGTAGTTTTAAGTAATATCTTTCATTCTGTTCAAATATAGTTTTAAATCATATCTTTTATTCTGTCTACATCCTCAATCTGTTGGGGGATTGATAGAATTTTTCTAGGCCCTTCCTTTTCATCATATCTACTTCATAAAGGAATGTAGGAAATGTGGAGAGTCCTGTGCCATCTCAGTTACTCTGGCCACCAGAAGAATTGTATGAACCAACACATCAATTCTGCTTTCCATGAGCAGCTGGCAAACTGTTTCTTTGAGCCTTCACTTCCTAGAAACAGTTTGTGTGAATTTTTCCAGGACCCCACATGTTGCTCCCTTCACACAAGGAGGAGAACTTCCCCCCAGATTTTCTCTAAAAGCAGCTTCATCAGCATCAATTGTCCTTGAACTGTCATTTTTATATTGCTACCAGGTACCTGCACCAACCAGAAATCTGATGATGCTATGAAGAGGAATGGTGAGGTTGTCAAGTCCTTCAAAGAGATGGCATTAGATTGGAAAGCCCCATATCCTACCAACAGATACTGTAACCCTGGTGTCTCACAACCATCGAAGATTGAGTATCATCAGCACTGTGTGCCTTCTAATCTGTGTAAAATCATCTGGTAAGACAACTCCCAAAAGTATCAGAAAAATAAATCCACAGGGTAATTTCATTCTTCACTAAATGGCTTGGGTGAACTGATTCTAGGATAGGAAAAAAATACACAGTCTTGTGAAACTGAGCACTGAACTGATGTGTCTGTTCTTGAGCTTCTCAGATACTTTTCAGCTGCATCAGCAAAATCAGTCCTCTCTTAAGTGTGTCTGCTCCTTGGCACTCCCTCTGCCTGTCAGTTCTGGAGAGACCAAGTGGGAACTGGGTATAATTTGGTATCTGAAAGCTCTGAATGATATGAAACACAGTCAGAATAGAGTAAGCAAATATATGTATCCATTTTAAAAATAATTTTGTGGTTTAAAGCAGGATTTTCAAACATGCTAGCCTAAAAAATGTCAGCATATAGACTTAGAGCCATGAGCTGTGCAGGAGCCTTCGCAGGTAGCAGTCCAACAAAATATTGTTTCCTTTCAAAGAATGGCAGGTAAAGCTCATTCTTTACTAAGCTGCGGGGGTGTATTGCCTATGAGAACAATTTTAGTTGTACCTTGAGGCCTTGCCTGGGGCAGGGGGTGATGCTTTGGCTCCGAGTTGAATTTTTCCTTGGAAGTAGCCCAAGGTTTCTCTCCCCGCTTTGTGAAGGACCCTGACGGAGTGCCACGGCGTGGTGCCGCCGCAGCCCTACTACGAGGCGTGTGTGGCCAGCGGGTGCTCGGAGGAGCAGCCCGGCAGCGAGTGCCAGAGCATGCAGACCTACGCGGCGCTCTGCGGCCTGCACGGGGTCTGCGCCGACTGGAGGAGGCTGGCGGGCGGGCAGTGCGGTGAGCCTGGGCACGGGCTGCGAGTTCTGCTCGGAAAACACCCCTGCGGGGAAGCAAGGCCGGTCTGCTCTGTCCCCCCCTGCTGCTCTGGACCTGAGAAAAAGCAGGAACAAACCAAAGGGGTTGTTCCAGCCCAGACCTGGTGCAAAGCAAGGGGGAACCAGGCCCAGGGCGTGTGCTGCGCAGCCCGGGCCGAGGAGTTCTGGCTTGGCACCGCTTCCCTCTGAGTGCTTTGCCCTGCTCGGGCCCCGTGAGCCAGGGCGGGCGCTGCTGGTGCTGCCGCTCGCACCTTGCTGGCCCCGCTTGCTGGGCCGCAGGGCCCCCGGCCGGGCCGTGCGGACCCGCGAGGTTGCTGCGGTGGCTGGGCGCTTTGTCCCTTCGTGTCCCCGCACCGGAGGGTGCGCCTGGGTCTGGGCTTCTTAACTCGTGTGTTGCAATGCTCCACAGAGGCCAGCTGTCCTCGGGATCAGGTGTACAAGCCATGCGGGGAAGCAAAAAGAAACACTTGCTTCAGCAGGTGGGTCATTTCCTATAAGGCGTTGTTCAAATCCATAATGTGGAGATTACCGGGGAAATTTGAAGTTCACATTCCCTTGGGATTTAGGTATCTTGGTTGCCCTGGGCTACGTTTTTGCCTCTTATTCATTCTCATTTACATTCTGATTATGCAGAGGAGTCGTTATGGACACCCTTCCTTCCCAAAATAGCACATCAGTGTTTGTTGAAGGATGCTACTGTCCTGATGGAAAAATTCTGCTGAATGATCATGATGGCATTTGTGTGTCTGTCTGTGGTAAGAAATGGTATAAATGGTGCTGTGGGAAGTGGGGGTAAGAGCCTGACTAGAAGTGCATATTAAGGGGGTTATTTTGGGTACAGAGGAAATGGGGAAGACCTTGTTACTGACCCTTTCTGGTGAAGCTGGAAGCATTCCAGATTGAGAGTTTCTGCCTGCTCTTATATGCAAAAGATGCGACTTTCAAAAGAACAAAGAATAGCATGTTTAAGATGTTTTTGTGTTTACAACCTGAGACTTTGCTCTCTGAATTTCTTTTTCTCTTAGTAGCTGTTTCTCAGATTTCAATACCTTCCTTCTGTTCCTGTTTTTCTGCTTCTGTTGTTTTCCCTGATGGAGTTACTTTAAAAGTAACATCTAATTAATTTTATAGGTTGCACTGCACAAGATGGGTCAGTGAAACAGGTAAGAGAAAGGAAAGTACTCTCTTTATAATTTATCTGTGTTCTGTGGCCTTCTGCAAAAATGACTGCGTAAGTTGTTTCTTTTAATTCTAAGCTTAAGAACCAATGAGCTGCAATGACACTGGGGACAATATCAGAAGATTTTATTTACTCCAGAACTTGTTTAATCACTTGAGGTACAGAAACAGAAAGAGCAGTTTATGGGAATCAGTTTCCTAGTAGAACTATCAGGCTTTCCTCCTGGAAACACATAAACCTGCAAAGAAAGGTGGCAAATAATGGCATTTTTTCTTACTCTTCCCTTCTTCAGCCTTTGGGATTTGAATTGCAATTTTCCTACACAATAAATTAGGTCAACTCACTCATACACTGGCTTACAGCAGATATTAATTGATATAATGCTTCCAGGTTTTGCTCTCTGAACTGTGATCCCTCTTATTTTTAAAGCCTAGAGATGCTTGGGAACATGACTGCCAATATTGTACTTGTGATGAAGCGACCTTGAACGTCTCTTGCTTCCCCCGCCCTTGTGCTAAATCTCCACCTATCAACTGCACAAAAGAAGGCTTTGTACGCAAAATAAAACCACGTCTGGAAGACCCCTGCTGCACAGAGACAGTCTGTGGTGAGTAGATCCTTCACTTGCCATAATATGACAACATTTGCCTTCATCAGTAATCCTAAAGTGAAATGTGGTGCCCCACTGGTAGCAGATTCAAATAAGCACCCTGGAATGGTCATTTCTTCCATCTATGTGCCAGGAGCTCTTGCTAGCAGAAAAAAAAATCTCCTCTGGTCCAGCTTGTACTCTAAATTAGTGCCATGCCCTGATAGATATTTACACTGGAAAATCTCCTGTGGATCATTGGGACCAGCAGGTGCCCTACAGGATCCTCTGGCTCTTGTCCTTCTGAGATGAGAGGGTGATACTTCCACAGAGAGTCACCCAGTAAGAGAGGTGTTCATCTTCCAGGCTTCCCTAAGGCTTCCTGTGGAGGCTTCTGACCTTGTTTGCCCTTAGCTTTGCATTTGCATCCTCCCAGTCCCAAATGCCCACCACAGCACAGGAGTAGCCTGCTACTAAACCTGGCCGTTCCCAGTATTTATACCAAGACACAGGACAGAGAATCCTGGCAATGGTAATAGGATGGTTTTTTTCAAGCTCTATCTGCAAGTAACACTGCTGGATGGGATGCTTTGGCTTACTTTGTCTCTGCTGTCTATTGCAGAATGTGATATAAAATCCTGCATTATCAACAAAACAGGATGTGACTTAGGTTTCCAGCCAGTGGTTGCTATGTCTGAAGATGGTTGTTGCCCTATCTTCTCCTGTAGTATGTACCTTGTTTCCTTAAGATGTTTTATTTATTCTTTGAAGTATTTGATTTTTCTAAATGAGTTAACATGCAGATGCCTCTTCCCTTCCCTTTCAGCCTTTACAATTGGGTTTTTTCTTTTTATTTTTCTTTTTTTTCTTTTTTTTTTTTTTTTTGAGTTAGCATAACTGGTTCGGGTTCTCTGTATTCAGGGAATGTAAGCTATTGACCACGTACTGAATGACTGTTAAACTGAACCCAATCTAGAAGCTCTGCTGCTAAATTATATTTCCAGATTCACACACATAAGCCCGTTAGCTTTGTTGCTGGCACAGTGGTTAGCAATAAAGAAAAGGTCAAGTAATTTCAAGTATGGCTAAAAAAGCCATAAGGCAAATAGATTTTACCTTATGGAAAATACCGGGGTATAGAATTATCCCCACTTGATGCATAACATCTAAGCAGATGCTACATGTGGGCTTCTGAATACCAAATAGCACCATGTACTGGTTGCTTTTCCCCCCCATCTTGTATGGGCCATTAAATTCAGCTCTACTCTCTGACCTCTCTAAATCACTCACAATTCAGAGATGAGTACAGAAACTGCATCATTCCTAGCACAACCTTTTTATTTTTTCTCCTTACAGTACCAAAAGGTGTATGTGTTTCTGAAGGAGTTGAATTTAAGGTAGGCCTTCTTCCAGACACTTCTTCCTATGAGTTAATGTTGCCTGAGTCAGAATTATTTGAAGTTCTTGTTTTCAACACTCATAAAAAAAGCAATATTAGAATGGCTTGTAATTCTTCCCTGCCAGTAGTTTCCCTCCCAACACCCAGCAATCTGTGATTCTGGGATAGGTTACTCAATAGGTAATGCTACAGACCAGTAACTTGCTTACTAAAAGAGATCTTGCCTATGCTTCAGAGTCAATGGGTCAGAATTGTGACTGAAGACAAATTTTAAATCTCGTTGAATGTTGTAAGATTATTGCTTGGTCAAACTGACCAAAAATAGACTCTTGGCATTTATGAGAACTCATTTAACATTATTGATGTACTTGGGAGTGTCAGCCTTGTGTTCATTTTGTGATACCAATGGTGAAGTTTTAGAGATCTGGATATGTATTCATTTCAAGAAATTCTTCTAAAAATAAACCTCGTAAGCATTAGGTTTTTTGATAGGCCAGAGGAATGTTTATACCAGAACCCTCTGAATTCTTGTCATGGTTTCCTCTCTCCCCTATATTTCCAGCCAGGGGCAATGGTGCCTAAAAGCTCTTGTGAGAACTGTGTGTGCATGGATGAGCAGGATCCCGTGACACAGACCAACCGCATCCAGTGCCTTCCCGTGCAATGCCAAACCACCTGTCAGCAGGTCAGCACCTCCTTGGCCACAGTGGCTCTTGGGTTGAAACAGGGACAGTGTAACTGCTTTATCTGTGTAACACAGCAGGGTAGACTCTTCTATTAATTGTTTTGTAAAGTCCTTGTTAGGTGTTGGTTATTTTTGCTCCAGCAAATTTAAGAGGTCATCCTTGGAAAGGTGCCCTGAGGGGAAATGATTGCAAACCTGTTCATCTGACAAGGTGTTTGTGCCTTTCTGTTCATGTTGCCCATTGTCAACTCATGAATGAAGATTGTGAGGAAACTGCACAGTGGTTTTTATGTTTCCAGACACTTTCATTTGTGGATGGGGAATACTCAGTTACTTCTCAGTACTTGAGAGAATTAGCACTCAAGTTGTTCAGTCTGTTACTGAATATAACTAGGGTGATTGCTTTTCCATTCATGCCCAGATAAGGATAGATGCATCACCAATGTTAAAAATAGACAAAACCTTTCATTACACTTTTTCCTGAAGCCACCCACAGCCAGCAGAAGACCAATGCATACCTAAAACACAGGGGAGAAAATCTTCATATGACTGACAGCAATAGTTCTTATAGATAATGATATCAGACCAAGCAGTGGTGGCATATTGTGCAAGTAATCATGTGCTAAATTAATTTTTTGACCTCTTTTTTGTGTTAGTCTGAAGAGAAGAATAGTCAATGACAGGGTCTTCATAGCAACTGAAGTACCCAGAAGTCATTATTCAGTTAGGCAGAAAAATTACCAGCTTTGATTGTCAGGCTTAATGTGGTTCCAACAGATTTCAAAAGATAACAAAATTGAAACCAGAAGGCTGGCTCATTTCACTCTGCCATCTTCAGTGTAGCTTTGATCCAAAGATGCTTCAGCAACAAGACACAGATTAACATGGATAAATGGAAACTTTATTCCCACAGGGTTTTCGCTATGTGGAAGAGAAGGGTCAGTGCTGCAGCCAGTGCCAGCAAGTGGCGTGTGTGGCGAATTTTCCATTTGGCAATGTCACCATTGAGGTAAGCACTCCCTTACTCTGCACACAAGGCTGAACTATCAAAGAGACCTCAGCATTTTTTGACCAGTTTCATGCATTTCAAGGGTGGGAGGATCTCAAGGATATGTAAAAGTGTCTGTGTTTCCAAAGTGAATGCAGATGTTCATACAGCTGTTCCCTGCTGTGTGCATTTCATAGACTACCATGTGGACATTCTCTGGCAGGAATGGAAATCGTGTTACCTCCACTTCTCATGACATGAGATAGCAAAAAAGAATTTGGAAGGGATGGTTACATGGTGTAATACTGCTCTTGCAGAGATACATGTGCTGGCTTCACATCACACTGCTCCCATCTGAAGCGGTTTCATTATCTTGCCCTGAAGATACAGGGATACAGTGTGAGCAAGCTGATATAGCTGTGCTGCCACTGGTTCTGAGTTTGCTGAGGCAGAAATCAAGTGACAGAGCTGCTGTATTGTTGTGTGACTTGGTAACACACACAGCTAATACATCATGTCTTGTGAATGTAGCGTTGTGTAGGCAGGAGCTGAGTCTCTAAAGGATGGGCTTGATGATGCCACCCTCAATGATACTGTGGCTTGGTCTTTTTCACCTTTAGTGATAATATGATTCCATTATTCTAGCTTTTTTTTGTTGTTTTATTACAGCCTGCTACTCCTGTGTATGGTTAATGATGCTGTTACAACCAGTGGCTTGTCTTACATGCAATTGCTTCTTTGACAGCTTTTGTGTTCTGCATATTTTCTATTTCATCCTTTTATTCCTTGATAATTCATCTTGCAAGCTAGATTTTTCTGATCCAATGTATGATTTTTATCTCTGTATGAGAGGCTTTGCAGTTATCCATTAATCTCTATTGCACAGACATTTTTTTCTCTTTCATTCCTTTTCATTTTCTTCCATCTATTAAAAAAGAAAACTGTTGAAATCCTTTGAAAGAGTTATTTTTCTTTTGTGCATATTTTAGCCCACAAACATTAGCACACCTACCTTCTGGCATTTCTGCTACTACCTTTATGCTCATTCTGGCATTCTTTCATTCTTTCCCCCTGGGAGGCCACAAAAGTGATTTTGCATAGTGGGTGAATGTGGTACATAATTTGTAGATGTGAGTTGCAGACATCTCAGCCCTTTCAGAGTGATATGAGCAATCCAGTCTCTGCCAGTTCATTGACTTTATTACTGCTTCAGTTTTCTAATTTTATTGCAATATTCCATTGGCTTGAGTTTTTGTGTTTGTTTATTTGTTTGTTTCTGATTTTGTTTTTTAAATTTATTTTTTTTCCTGTTTTTATCAGGTTGGAAAGAGTTATAAAGATCCATATGACAACTGTACTCAGTACACGTGCACTGAATCAGCAGGCCAGTTTTCCTTGACTAGTATAATAAAGGTCTGCCTACCATTTGAAGAAGCAAACTGTGTGCCAGTAAGTATTTTACAGCCATAAAAAGACTTCTGTAATGAGCCCTGATCCTGGCCTGGGAGTTATATTTGCTGTTTTGAATGAGCATTTCTTGATCTTTCCTTGTTTGAAGGAAATGTGCTTTTCCAGCCCTGTGTCCCATGGAAATAAGCCAAAAATATTTGCAAACAAGCCTACATTTGCAACCATTTACATTGTTGCAGGATAAGCATTAGAACTTGAAAGAGAAGGGTATTGGAGCAATAGCAAGGAAGGATTTTTTATCACTCAAGAAACATCAGTGTTACAAAATGCAATTGTACAAGTGGTAACACACCATGGATCCTTGGGGGACTGATGAACAAAGTGTCTTCTGATATGTGGTGTACCATTAAGTGAGGAGGTGGAATGTGAATGAGCAAGGGGTAATATTCATACCCGGGCTTTCAGCTGTTGGTGGTTTCCAGTAACTTTCAGTAGCATTTTGGGACTTCACAGCAGATCAAAGCAGGGACTGGGACAGCCATGTACTTGAGTTAACTCTGGGGTAGGCTCTGCCCAGGCCAGGCTGTTCAATTCCACGGAAGATGTCAATCTCTGGGGCTGGGGTTTTTATGCTGGCTTCAATAGGACCTAAATAAGATCAGGCATATATTACAGGGCATCTTACCTGGCTTATGAGAGGATATATAGTTCTAAGAAGATTCTCTCCTTCCTTGCTGGATGATATGTTTTGGTATGGATTTTTAAGCAGCTTTATATATAATTGGTACACAAATAGGTCTGATGAGGAATTTGTGTGGATTAGAGATGAGGGACTGCCATCATTGCTACTGTCTGCTTAGCACTACATGCATCTGATCTGACTGTTCTGGTTACTTTCAATACAGGGGACAGTTGAGGTGTCTTCAGATGGCTGTTGTAAGACATGTGAGTGCATTAAGTAACTGCTTCTCTATTCTAACACTTTTTGGTTCTTCCCTGCTTGTAGCCCTACTTCTGCATGCACTGAGAGCCTGCACATTCCACAGACTGAAAGACAATTTTACAGAACTGTTCTGTACCTCAAGCCGAGACTAAAAATCTGCCTCATTCTTCCAATGGGATCACTAAAATTTTCTATCTCCTTTTCTGTGTTTTTAAATAACTGAAATACTGTTAGCTTGAACTAAACTCCTGATAAGAAAACTTTTAGAAAATATTCTCGGTGTTCTTGCATCTGCAAATTGCATAGAAATAAAGTTTTGGGTTTTTTTTTTCCTGTAGCATTCACTTAGAAATCCCAGGTTGTTATAGAGCCACAAATGTAATTTACAGTAATTTTAGAAAAATCTAAACTCTTCATGTCTCCTTTAGGTCTTGATTCAACAGTATCTTTACATGCTAAAGCTAGTCCACAAATGGAAAAGTACATTGACCAGTGGGGAATCATTTTGCTGAATTAATGCCTCTTTGCACTCTCATTTGTGGTTTTGGTTCTGCATTTGAACTGTGAGCAGTTTCATTAGGATGGATTGTCCTTGGTTTACTAGCAGATACCTTTCAAAACTTTTGTTCCCCAGTCTGAAGAAGCCTAACAGAAGTATTCTTCTGCCCAGGTATTGACCTACCACACAAATGCAAACGCAATGTGAAGGAGCAGTATATCGTCCATGGCAACTGCAAGTCAGCTGCTCCTGTCCCAGTGCCCTTTTGTGAAGGGATGTGCAGTACCTACTCTGTGTAAGTAGGAAGCCTTTCTCTGTCCTCCTCTGTGGCCTGTCTTCCTGGGTTCTTGTCACCAGTGGACTGCAGCTTTTTGTCCCATCCTGCTGTTTGAAAGGACCTGGTTGGGAAACTGGGCATGCAGAAGAGCAGTCATTAGCAATGGCTTCAGTGTGCTAGAGTGCTTTATCTTAGTCAGGAAAATAGATTCCCCTGGGAAAGACATTAGTGACATTTATCAGACATGCTCTTAAACATGTCCTTGTATGGTTTTTGAACAGCTCTAGGAGGCTTTCCTGCCTTTTGTTCTCTGCATGAATTGCTCCTTTCTGTCTTGCTAGAATGGGCCTAATCCAAAATCCACTGAAGTTACTGGGATTTTCCCCACTGGTGTCAAAGGATCTGGCCCTGCATGGCCAATAGAATCCTGAGGAAAGGCTGTTATGAATAAGCAGGAAAATAGATAGTAAATTTTGCTCCTTAATAGTACATGCATTTGGAGCAGCAAATACAGATGAGTTTGGGAAGACAATGGGCAGCAGACTGATATGAAAAATCTCATTTCTATAGGTACTCTTTGGAGGCCAGTGAAATGGAACACAAATGCACTTGCTGCCATGAAAAAAGAAGTCACAAAGTGAAGGTGGAACTGGTTTGCTCACACCATAAAACAGTCCAGTTCACATACATGTATATAGATGAATGTGGATGTGTGGAAACAAAATGCCCAAAGAGGATAACATAAGTATAAACTAAAGGAAACATTTCATCTCCCATTTAGTCCTTCCCTAGCCAGTGAGTAGTTTAGAAAACAGCTGTGAGTAACCTTCAAATGACCATAGTGGCGCTTTTTCTTTCTGGTATTATATGCAGTTATGGAAATTAGCTAAAATTTTACTCTAAATGTTTGTAGAATAAACTGCATTTCAAAGAGGACTTGTTCTCCTGTTTCAGTGATGCTGCTAACAGGGCAAAGTGGCTGATGTCTTTAATCTCACACTGATGTATAAACCAAGGTTATTATAAGACACTCTAGAGACAACTGATGCCTTTCAAAAGTCCTGCCTGAAGAAAGTTCACATTTTTAAACTATAACCACATGTATTTAATTTCCCTTAGAAGTGAAACAACAATCACTTCCACAGCTGCAGTTCAGGCAGAGGCAGGACTTGGCTCAGGGCCACATTTCTGTTCTTCTCCCCAGTGGTCCCAAATCTACTTTGGCTGTGACTCAGTCACTGGAGGAAGTCAAGGTGTTTTTTTTTCCTTCTTTACAGTGAGCACTATAACAGGAGTGTAAAAACATGGATCTTACATATACACTACAAAATGAATATATTTGCACCCTTATTGGGAGTCCTTATCTCACTGGGGGTTTTTATTATTTGCCAATATCAAGCTCTGATCTGTGTGTTAGTTCAGTCTCACTACTGGTTACATGACTATGATTTGTGTTACAAATAATTGATTGCCAGCTAGCATGCCCAGTGGTACTGGTGATTGTATTTCAGGTGGACAGGGATCAAGATGATCCAACAATACCTTGAGAGTACACAAGGAAGGCAGATGGTTCTGTTATTTGAGCAATTTATCTTTTGTGACCTGAAAGAGAACTGAAGACAGTGACTTTCTTAGTGTCCTGCAGCCTGCTGTGGAGGCTTTTTGAGAATTGTTATGCAGGGAATGCTTTTGAACTGACCAAGTAGATGTGATGTTCATTATACTTTAGCTTTCCATTTGTAAAGTGTTGCAGCTCTTGAGCCCCAAGGAATCTTTAATTTGCTTATTTTTCATAATAAATCCTTTCAGCAGATGTCAGGCTTCTTTGATGTGTATTGTTTCATCATGGTGTTACTGATCTTACAATTGTGGAGATCCCTGACATTGCTTGATTATAAGTTAAAGGAACCTCCAAATAATTCAGTTAACTCTCTGTGTAATGCAGCTCCCTTGGAAGGCACAATTGCTTGACTGAGGCTTATGTACGAATTTCACATTAGTCCAGAACATTGTTTTTATTGATGCAAATCAAGCACACAAATGCTTTTGCAATGCAAAGAACAGCACCAAAAAAAAACCACATCCCTTTCTTTCCTCTTTGCTTTTCCCTGGGGGGGAAGAGGTCATACTTGAGTGCTTTTGTCATCAGAATAGTAAGTAGCTTCTGTAAGTAGTCATATACACACTCATGCAAATCAACCAGCCAACCAACCCTGTAAATCAATAATTGTCAGCAAGATGACTTAGCAGGAACAGGATCAGAAACCTTTCACATCTCTGCATTATCTTCAGGTGGGAGAAGGGAATAAACCACAATATAATCATACCAGCTGTCTTTAGATTTCTATTCTCTTGTCTGTTTCAGTGATGATGAGATTTTACACAGAAACTGAGAATGGCATTGATTTAAAGGCATGCTTTCTTGCTCATTTGTGGCATGCATTTTATTTTCAGGCAAGTGAAATGCTTGAACCAAAGGCATATTTCCATCTCTAGGATGTTTTTGATCATGTGAAATCTCACATGCTCCTTTTTCATTCCCAGTTACACCTGGCACTCCATTTACTCACTCAATCCAGCATCTAACTGGCCTATGTGATACTACTTTAGAGGCCTGATGGCCAGGTTTTAAAGAGAACTCTCTGGTTCTCTGTTTGGAGGTGCAGAGTCTTACTTAGCTGCCAGCAAGGTAAAGCCTTTTTAATGAGAATTTCAGCTTCTTCAGCAAAAAGACAGTTAAAAAAGACAGTCAGTAAATATTACAGAATCACAGAATGTGCTGAGTCAGAAGGGACCCACAAGGATCATCAAATCCAACTCCTGGTGCTGCACAGGACGTCCCCTGGAGTCACACCATGGGCCTCACAGCATTGTCCAAGTGCTTCTTGAACTCTGTCAGGCTTATGCTGTGACCACTTCTCTGGGGATCCTGTTTCAGTGCTCAGCCACCCGTGGGTGAAGGACCTTTTGCTAATATCCAACCTAAACCTCCCCTGACGCAACTTCAGGCCATTCCCTTGGGTTCTGTCACTGGTCAGAGAGGAATTCAGTGCCTACCCTTCCTCTCCCCATCACGAGGAGGTTGTGATGCAATGAGGTCTCCACCAAGTGACCTCAGCCCCTCCTCATACAGCTTCCCCTGGAGGCCCTTCACCATCTTTGTTGATCTCCTTTGGACCCTCTCTAATAGTTTAATATCTTATATTGTGGTGTCTGAAACTACACACAATACTCAAGTCAATGGGTCAAACATCTCTCTTCCCACAAAAGCAAAAATCAGTCTGGAGGCTGTTTGATCAAGATGCTGACAAGCTGGCCCTTCTTGGTGGGAGCCTGTGCCTCTGCATGCAGCAGCAGCACTGCTGCTTGTACAGAGCAAGCTGGACTGCAGCAGAAATCTGTGTCTGAGCCATAAGCTCCCCATCAGAACAGGCAAAGTTAAACACAGGTGACTTTGCCTGAAAGAGCTTGATTTGACCATGATCCTGCTGCTGTTGCTGTGTGGCTGCTTCTCCTGTGTGCAAGGTCGAACCTTCATCTGTAGCCCAAGGCCATCTCTCCTGGTTACTGACTGGTCTCTGCAAGTCAAACATGTCTCTGGTGGAACTGAAGAAAAATCAGTGGCATGACTCCAAGTACTGTTTCTTCCTTTTGCGTGAATTCTTTGCACCAATATAAACTTCAGTGGGGTAACCCCAGGAGAACCAGGGCTCAGCTGAGCCAGCTGGGCCAGGGCTCAGCTGGTTTCAGCCTGTAGCCATTCTTTCCTTATCGTGCAAGGATGGTACTCCCAACTCACTGAACAGTTCTTAGCCAACACACCAGGAAGTACCGTCACATATTGCTAAAATAAATATTTGTCAGAGATACTGCCTCATGTCAGGTGAACAATTCCTAAGACACTTTATAATTTTACTGGTGTACTCTGAGTCTGGATTGCTGTTATAAGATGAACTCTGACTTGCCTATTGGTTTGGGGCCTGGAAAGGTCAGTTCACAACACTACTTTAATGTAGTTTAGCTAATTTTTTTTTTTTTTGCTTTTGTTACCAGTTGCATTTGCAAGGAGAAGAAAATTCAGGTTGCACTCTGAATTTTTATTTGGGGAGAGGCACTATTCTTTGACCTAGTTCTCTACTGAGTGATCCCCTGGCTGTGGAATCCAACCTGTAGTGTTATCTATGGTGTGCTTTATTGATATCAATCTATTCTGATATCTAGAATCTCGAGCTGAGAACAAAGACTGTAAACTGTAAATGCCCTCTGATACAGAAGGGATTGTTTAAAAGAATGCTGCACCTACTTTGTTTCAGTGTACCAGCTTAACAATTGGAAAGTTGCAAGATAAACATGAAAAAATATGTCTAAATATCACTCAGGAAAGTTATCTGATTAGTAATGAACCAGAAAATAAAAGAATCTGGTAAATTCGATGGATCATCGTTTAGGTAAGGGGGAGAATAAAGATTGAGTGGTCTGAGAGATGTGTCTGATGCTTCTTCAGATTCGTGTGTTCAAAGACATCTTCTTGGCCTTGTTTATATTTCCCTCCTGATCTAAGATAAGGACAAAGGTAGGCCTTTGTTTCTTTTATGGGATTGTTTCTTTTTTATGATTGTAACATTTAAGTTCATAAAGCAGTGATATACAACATGGTGTTTGCTACTTACCTGGCATCCAAAACATCCTTGAGGAGAAAAACTGTGACAATTTTCCAGACACACCAAGACAAAAGTATCAGTTGTGAAAATCTTGTTTTTACACTTCAAAGGATCTGATTATTCAGTATCTTTAGGGCAACAACAGAGTCTCAGTTTACCTTGTTCAAGGCCATTCTCACAGCCACTTAAACCTCTGACAATCGAAATGCCTCTCTCAGGAAAGCAGCCTCATTGGAGGTCTGCCTGAGCAATTGGCCTTCTGTCAGGAGTCAGCCACAGTTTGATCATGAAGCCATAGAAACACTGCAATTTGTTAAAACACTTTACTTTTCTCTAAAAAAGGTGAAGGCCCAATTTCCATCAATAGTCTGTAAAGCAGTTTAACTGGTACTCCCTGGCTTTAATTATTTTATAAATTCAAATTCAATCTCCAGTGGCTTCCTGTAACTGTGGATTGACACTTCTGATCACAGATATTTCTCCAAAGGCCTGTTTTTAAACTATCCTTCTTGTTGGAAATAAAATTATTCAACTACAGATTCTCCAGAGCATCCAGTCCAGAAACCAAGAAAGACTGAATAGGTAGGCAATGGTTCATCCCATTTAGCTAAAATAAATCTTTAAAAATCAGAACTTGAAGCACTGTACTCTTTCTGTTTAGTTACTGAAAATTGCTGTGCATCTTATCTCAGCCCAGCCCTCCTCTGGATATGTTCCTACCTCTCCTTCTTTTGACTTCCTAGTATGAGGTAAGTGTAGCCCTACCTCATCTAAATCTAAGCAATTTAAGGATTTGATCCCAAATGCCAATATTATATATTTGTGACAGGAAGCACAGATAGTCGCCACCAATTCTGCCAACCCTGTATCCTGCTTTGAACATCTCAACCAGCAGCACTTTCAGTGAAAAACTCTTTCACCCTGATTTTTACTAAGTCTAATGCTGAGAATAGGTTCATAGCTTATAATATATTCTTTGTAAAGGGCTTAATCTCACTTGCTTTTACAATTTATAGACATCTTCTGAATTTTTCCTTCACTGTTTTTTTTGGTGTTTTAAATGTAGTCCTTAGAAACTGATCTCATTCTTCAACCCTGACACTGAACAAGTCATATTTTGATCTACATTAAATGTCCCTTAGCATGTCTCCAGCAAATCAAAGGGAGCTTAAAACTGGGCTAAATTAGCAGTGAAATTAGTGCCATCCCTGTGTGTTTTATTTTTAAGTTATATTCAGCTTCAATGTATGAAGGTCTCTTGAAGTGCATGAACTCTTTTGTGTTCCAGCTCTGAAATAGTTTGTTTCATGTTGCTATCTCTCCCTAAACTGCTATTCAAAGAGAATTTTGAAGCAAGTCCATTGCCACGCCTTTACAGCATCTTGACTCCACTTCTTAACGTATCTCAACGTTATTCTATATTGACTGATGTATTTCTGGTAATGCCATAAAAACCTGGCTTAAAACCAGAGTTTAATCTGACCTGCAGCGCACATTGTTCTATAAACAAAAGGCTACTAAAGTGCACTGTAGCCATACCAGCTGCTACTTTATGGCCTGAAATTAGCCTTTCCCCAAGGGCTATTTCTCTCAAGGACCAGTGCACAAAACTTAATATCCCCAAGTATCCCAATTTAGTTCTATCATGCCTAATTGAACTTTCTGCTTCCTCTTGATGATGTTTTCTGGTTTTTTTCAGACTTCAGGTTAGGTATGAAATAGATTTCCTGGGTATATGATATATTCTGTAAATCCATTTTTGTTCACTGTTGCTCCAGGAAAATTTTTAGGAAGTGCCATCATTTACCACACTATTTCTAAATAGGTACTTTGGAAAATAATTTGAAGAATTCTTATAGCCTGAAGTGCTGGTCTGTATGGGGAAGTTGTTGTCTGATGTCTGTTTACTGAGAACCAGAATAGCTCCCGTAGCTCCTGTGGATGTTTGTTCTTCTCCATCACCAAATAAATTGGACTGGACATCCTTCTAAAGATGCCTGTGCCTTTCCAGGAGCAAGCAGTTCATTGGGTGACATTTTTGTGTCCTATGTTGTGCTGTTCACAGTAAATCATAATAATGACTCTTACAGCCACTACAGAAGGAAAATCAGTTTCAAAGACATTGTCATCCTACATCTACCCTTTCTTAATTGAATAATTATTCAGTTCAAAGGCTTCTGCCAGATGGAGAAGCCATGCCTCTTAATTCACCTTTCCCTCAAGCCCAATGACTTGAAAAACATCTGAAAAATAAACCCTAATCAAGTTGAAAAAAGCAAACAAATGTTTCCCAGCAGTCTCATATTTTGCTTTCAGTGCAATGCTCTAAAGTGTGTTCAACTTTCCTGACATGTTTTTATTAATAGCTAATGAATTAAGCTGCTTGCTTTTGATGTTGAGTTTTCACTGCAGAATATGACTCAGTGAAAGGAGTTTCTTTGCAGCCTGGGCATATTGTGGGATGGCATAGCACTTCTGATAATAAAATTGTCTGTTCTGTAAAAAATTAGTTGTTATTTTATCTGATGAACAGTTCTACAATATTGTGTAACACCATCCTTGCTTGTAGATACTGTGCGATTCCATATACAGTTCCATTTCAATGCTTCTTTATCACTTTGAATTCCCTTGCTTCTAATAGCTTTGGGCCTGATCATCTTCTACTTTCTATTTTATAAAGATGTGATAATTCAGGATTTTTTTTCCTAAGCACAGTTTTTTGCTGCAGCTTTAAAACTGAACTACATTTTTTGTTTTTATTTTTCTCCCAAGGTGGGCTGCCTTACCTGAGAAAGTCTTTTAACAAAGTAATAACAAAGTTTTTCATTATCATCAGCAAAGATTAATTACTCTGTACATGAAGCTTGTAAAACACTGCAGGCTTGGCTATTTGAACAAAATAGTCTGATAATAATGCATGCAAGGGATTATTAGCAATTAAGAACTGTTTCTCCTTGTTCCTGCAGTCAAAACAAGGGAGCAAACATTGAAACATGTTATCTTTGTTGCTAATGAATTCTTTCTGGACTAGCAGGTCCTGCTTCATCGGCACAGCTTTCTTGGAAAGAAAACTAAATTTGTAATGTATCCAGTCTGCAGTACAGCTCAAACCCTGAGATGGGCAAGGGCTGTCTTTTAGAATGGAATATATGATTAACACCAGCAGAATCTAAAAGGGAGAAAAGCCTTTGCTTTCTCTGAAAATCCCAACAAGAAGACATTGAAAGTGGTGTTATGATGTGACAGAAACGTGGTGTGACAGGATCCCGAGGCAACCAGTTTACTGAAGTGGAATGCTTTTAAAGTAAAAAGGGCTCTCCCTTACAAAAAAAAAAAAAAATCCCCCCAGAAATCTTGCAACTGGATTTACTAGAGTGCACAATAATAATCTGCAGCGGGATGACCCTGAGAGGGAGTGCAGAGCTCTGAGGTGAATCTGTTTTAAAAAGTTTGGTTACATAGGTCTCCTGTGAGCTCTGTTCATGAAGAGTAGGAGCTTTCCCCCAGTGCAGCCCCTGCCAGCACCTCTGATTTGGCAGCTGCCTTCAGGGACCCTGGGAAGTCTCCTCTGTCCCTCACCTCTCAAATCTGGCTTCAGGTCTGCCCTCAGCTGCAGGGAGCCCCTGCTCCTTCTCTCCCAGTCTACACTCCTGCTGCAGGCTCAGCTCCTGTATTTCATACCCTCTCTCTGTGCATTTGCCCTCCCAAACCTTCCCCAATTACTCTCGGGAAAGGAGCCATCTCCCTGAAGAGGGATTACTTCAACTAGTACTGGGCAATTCCTGGTACCTGTGCAATTTGTATGGTTAATTAGCGGTGAGTTATCCCTGCAGAGAGGGACTGAAGGATACTGGGGGATGTGAACTTGGAAATGAGCTGGCAAAGGGCCCTTGCAGGCCAGCCAGCCAGCTGCATCCTGGGCTGCATCAAAAGAGCTGTGACCAGCAGGCTGAGGAAGGTGGTTCTCCCCACTGCTCTATCCGCTCTGGTGAGAGCCCACCTGGAGTGCTGCATCCTGCCCTGGAGCCCCAGCACAAGAAAGACACAGACCTGTTAGTTCCAGAGGGCTGGAGTACCTCTCCTGTGAAGAGAGGCTGACAGGTGAGTTTGTTCAGCCTGGAGAAGAGAAGGGTCTGTGGAGACCTTACAGCAACCTTTCAATAATGTAAAGGAGGCTGATATGAAAGATATAGAAAGACCTTTTACCATGCACTGTAGTGACATGAAAAGGTACAACTGTTTTAAATTGAAAGAGGTTAGGTTTAAACTGTAGATAAAGAATATTTTTTTTTTTTAATAGTGGTGGTGAGACACTGAAACAAGTTACCTGAGGTGGATGCCCCATCACTGGCAGTGTTCAAAGTCAGGTGAAATAGCACTTTCAGCAACCTGTAGTGAAAGATGACCCTACAGGTGTATTGAACTAGATGATCTCTGAAAGTCCCTTCCAACCCAAACCATTCTATGAATGTATGATTCCATGTTGTTCTCCTCTCCAGAGACACACTCTTTATCAGAACATGCAACAGAGTTGCTTTCACCAAACTGAAAATCTCTAATAGTTTGGTTTGGGGGTTTTTGTTTGGGTTTTTTGTGTTTTTTTTTTTTGTTTTGTTTTGTTTTTTTTTTAACAAATGCAAAGACCAGTGCAAAACATAGGAGTGTTCTGAACTCCTTTTTGGCAGAGAAAGCTACTCCACTACCTTCGCCACTACCAAAAAACCCTCCTGCTTGTTCTCTGGGCTTGTGACTCTAATCTGCCAGGGCACATTAATTGACTTTCTAGTTGTTTAACTGGCAGCTGGTCTCAACTTATTTGCTGTAACCCTGGCTTTTGTGCCATAAAATATTAGCAAAATAACTACAAGTTATAGTAATTTCTGCTGTTATAAATATTTGTGTGTAATTACATCACTGGAACAGAAACCCTTTTGCAAGTCTGTCTTTCCCCTTCAATGATGGTGTTACTATAGGGCTCACTACAAACACTGAGCATGGCATCTTTTTTACATAAATCCTGATTTTCTTTGAGCATAGTTTTATACTATACTCAAAAGTATATACTCAAAATACTATACAGAAAATAACCTTGGTCTTAAATTTTTGCAGTACTTTTAAATATGAAAAATTGGCAAGGTGTAAAAACCCCTAAAGTGATTTTTTTCAAAGGTCTTTAACCTAGATTGCTATGCTGCTATATTAAAAATATTTTTTGGGCTCTGGCTTTTGAAGAATACCAGGAGTATAGTAGGCATTCCAGAAATGAAACTTTATAAAGTGCCAGTTCATTCGCTCTGGTAGGTCTTAATCTTTCCTTTACAATATCTAAAGATCAGAATTAAAACAACGAAGCTATTAACAGAACAAATTAAAAGTCAAAAGTCTATGTTGCACCTAAAAGCATTGAAATGTTTTCTCATATTTTGATAGCATGTTAGACTAAACTGCATCCACAAAGATTGCATTTTAAGAAAAAAGCATCACAGTTTGACCACATGTCTATCCTAAGTTCATATTTTCTTGATATACTGGAAATTATTTTTGGATTTAACGGAAACATAGGAAAAAATTATTTTTAAGCCAGTTCTGAAGATAACATGATTGTCTTCCATTCTTCCATTTCATTAAATATCAGACTATTTAGCAGTATGAGAATTTTGTTTATAATCATTATGGGTATGCTTACTGTTCTTAAATAATCTTTTATTTCTGTATATAGAATTTATGATTTCCTAAATGTATTTTGATAACCATTTTTCCCTTCCTGCTTGCACGAGCCTATTGCCCCCACATTGCTATGATATTCTGTCAATACATTTACATAATCAGTTATTGAGCATAATAACTTTACATCAGTTTTAGCATAACATATACATATAGTGAGAAAGTATCTCTCATCAAGCACTGCTGATTGTGTTGCCCTTTAAGTCTCTTTGAAACAATCCTGTGTTGTTGTTGTTGCAGGTGTTACTGCTTTTACTTAGGCCAATATAAGGGAGAACAAAATTTACTGAAGTCAGCAGAACTCTAGTGAGACAAAAAAGTCATGGTGGGAAGTGAGAGTTATTCTTTTGTAAGTGTTAGATTTATAAGTACAACATCCATTTGATTGTATACCAATCCTGTTATTTCATGTGTTTTGTATTACAGTGCTCCTAATTCCTACTTACAACAATAGTCCTTCTATTATGTGCCTGTAGAAATGAATGTTTGTAGAGAAACAAATAGATCTGATGCTGACAGCTTCCTCAGATGAGAGGTAAAGAGTTGATTTGCATATTTTTATGCACATATCATTTGTATCCAGAAAGTCAATACAAGAAGGGTGGAACAGTCA
Source organism: Chloebia gouldiae (assembly GCA_003676055.1). Lineage (NCBI taxonomy): Eukaryota > Metazoa > Chordata > Aves > Passeriformes > Passeridae > Chloebia > Chloebia gouldiae. The sequence continues at coordinate 40,157,882 of QUSF01000004.1, forward strand.
ACAGATTTTACAGAGCTGTTTGCTTTATATTCCTTAATCTGAAATAAGACATATTTTTTAAGCCATCAAATGTGTAAGGCCCTGTAACAATTTTTTTTTAGAAAATGGCAAAGGCAAAAAACCTATTTGGTCGAAGGCAGAGATCAATGAATTTATGAGGGATTACCTGATATGATTCTTTCTAGATACCAGAAGGGAATCTGGAGACCTCAGAACTGTCTTTCACTTGGAGAGTCATACTAAATTTCATGCATAAAGCAGATGCATGAGTTTTAGTGGCATGAGTCAAGAGGCCACCTTGATACTTTCAGTGCACATTGAAGTCCATATTGCCTGTTTGAACAACATGTTCCTGACCGTTGGTGTATTTCTGTCCAAAGAGCCAAATTAAACTGTGTCCTCTTGCTTTCAGTACATGATTTGACATAAATCATGATGGTAGTGGCATGTCCAGGACCTTTGCCAGACAGAGCACTTAACATAGTTCATGTCCTGAACTAGGTCCCACACTGGACTTTTAGCACAAGCTTTATAATCTCTGTTATAATTACAGTAATGTTTCTGAATACCCACTTATTGAATCTGTGACTCTTTCTTCACCATGAATGTGACAATCTCAAAGCCTGAAGTTAAAGCAAGTAACCTGTATTTTTTTGCTGTGCCTGGCAGGGATTTGTAGAGGTTTGTAAGACTGTCTCTCTTTCATGAATCACGTGTTTGAAATTCACTGTCGCAAATTCAGACTCTCTGTGGTGTTCATACTGCAGAAAAGTTGGCTGTGCCTCCTTTATCCTAGTTCAGTCACATTTTCTTCTCAGGATTACATATTCTGTGGGACCAAGTGTTACTCCAGTGGTATTCTGCCAATGTTTCACAAGGTCCTAAAAGACAACATTAGAGAAGCAAACTGCTGTGTGTCACTAGCAGTGATATTGCACTGAACAATGTTTGCTTTCCAAAACCCATTTTCAATAGAAGTAATAAATCATTTAATTGCTTTCCACAAGTCTGCTGCAGCACAGCCAACCTCCTGCTTAACTGGCCAGACAGACTTCAGCAAACACTGCCCAGGAGAGGTGAAAAGGGGCCCTAACATAATGGCAGGAGAAAATTTGTTTTTGTGTTGGCAAAAGCAACTATTTCTCCCTAAATCACATGCCAGTACAATGCAATCACCCCAAAATACAGCATATTGTGCTGCTCTTAGGTTGTAGCATGGGAGTCTAAGCCCTCATTGTTCTTTCCCATATGCCAGTAAGCAGTAGTGTTTACTGTACAATTTCCATGGGTTCAGCTTTGTGCCTAGTTAATTACAAGGAAGCAGATACAATTTAAAGTCCCTGCACTTCTGAAAGCAGGACAAAACACTATTGGACAAAACTTACATGTTTTGTGACTGAACATGTGCTTTTGGACGGTTTTAAAGGACTGGAATCTTTATTCTTCCCATACATGGCCAGCCCTGAGGTTTTTTTGTCACATACCACTGAGTTCCACAACCAAGATGAACAAATGTATGGGTTTGGTAAATTTGCAATGTCACTGTAAGTGGCAGGAGCTACCTGGGGAGCAGCAGATCTACAAGGGGTCTGGAGAAGTCCTGCAGCCTGTTGCTCAGAACACACAATGGGAGATCACAGGGGCCAGCACTGCAAAAAGGTAGGGATGCCAAAGGCTTTCAGTGTGCTCACTGGAGATGATAACAAAGCAGTAATGTGACAAACCCAGCTCTACTAGACAAGGACTGTTTTCCTGCAAAAATGACCCAGAATTAAAGAAGCAACTTAGTTGCAATGACAATGGACCCATCTCCTCCTTCTTAAATTGTAACACCTGTTCACAAACCAGAAATGCTCCTGTGCAGTACACTTTCTAAGAAATAGAATAAAACTAGCTGCAGTCATGTTTTTTCCTCCTGATGTTACTAAGGATTCTGTAGAATCTTTAGAGAATTTAGCTTCTTTTGATAACTCACCAAGAGTGAGTTTCTGCAGAGGCAAGTTACAGCAGTCACTGCAGGGTTTAGCTCTGAGCATATCAACTGTATTGTGTACATCACCCAATGTCCTGAGTGCTTCAAGTACATGATCATTTTGCAACTATTTTATGCCTCCGTTCTTAGTTTATTTTTTTGACTGAGCTTATGAGCAAATATTGGCCTGTTAAAAAAGAAATGTTTCTTCAATTTCTGATGTAAATTAGCATGGGAGCAATTATTTCATTCCACTTTTGACTTCAATTAAATGTAAATCCTGGAAAATTAAGTTGTGAAACCACACCTCCCATTCTGATTTCTCCATTTATACTGGTTAATTAGTGAACTTGCAGAAAGCTTATCTCCTTATGGAAGTGAATTTGTATTAAGGGTGTGTGTATGAATTTAAACTGTGCTGCTTCTCATTGATTGGCTTCCTAGGATATCGTTCTTATCTGGTAAGTGAGGGGTCTGTATACAAAACCAATTCAGAATAAGACACTCTTTACAGCTTCAGAAGGCTTTATTTTCACATTTGGCTTCATCTGCAATGTACTGGGCCAGACATGGTGGAAGTCCCAGAATGAGATGTTCAAAAGAGGCAGGAAGAGTTGGAAGACTAGGGCTGTGCTATTGGTCCTACAGAGCATCAATCACAAACCCACATCCTTTCTGATAACCCACAGGAGCTGATAATGGTTGAAACAGTGTTTGCTGCTGTTGGCTCTCTATAGACCTTTGAGTAATTTGCAATCTTGGACAATATTTAAAATTCTGCCTCATTTGTGGCCAATACCGTATTTATGGTGTTTTTCAGAGGGCTCAAAGTGCTAACACCCTGGCATCCTGGATCTATTCCAGCATGCATACTTCCAGTTTGTTTACCCATGCTAGCTCTGTAGTTCCATCTACTGTAGCCAAACCACTTTCTGCTTCTTGTTCTAAACTGGAAAATAAATGCTATGTTGTCAGCCTGTTGACTCACAGGGCAGGGCATTCCTACAGCTTGCACTGTTATTACACCTGTCTTGTAAAGAAGGCTTGTTATATCACACATGCACAAAACATTTTAGCGGTCACCATCTTTCCCTCATTCTTTTAACTATTCAAACATTTACCTAAGGTATGGTCATTTTCCATTCTTGGCCAACATGAGGTTTGGGTTTGGTTTTATTTGTTTTATTTTTACTGGAAACACAGTTTCCAGACTTCGGGGTTTTTTTAGAAATGCTAAAATGTTTGACTACTTCCTCTGACATTTTTTTCAGCAGGGTGGTTGACATCCTTCCTCTTTTTCCCATTTTCTGTTTTTTACATATTATTAAAAGGGCCAATATGTACAACTAACAAATTAACTCTTAGATCAGAAAAAAAATCTACACCAATAAGAGTAAAAATTGATTAAATCTTGACACTGGGCCTGTGAGCAGTGCCAATATTGACTACTTCTACTATCTACATTGGCTAAATACTATAATAATAATAATAATAATAAACTTAAAGATCCTAAGAGAGAAAAAGATTAACAATTTCTCAGCATTCTTAGGGCAATACTGATCATGTGTTCTTATACACTCAGAAAAACTGAGGCAGTGAAGGCAGTGAAGGGACACACTCTATTTACAATGACTTTAGGCCATACATGGTGGAAAGCATTTTACTGTCCAGTGTCCACCAAATTCCTCCAAAGCATCTGTGTTTGATGCTTCAGCAGAGGGGAGTCATTCACATTAAGTTTGTATTTATTATTGATATGAGCTTTGCAAGTCTGTCTAGCTTATTGAACCAAGAATTAAAAGAACTTTAACTAATTCATGTACATGAAGATGTAGGGATTTTTTTTGGTTTTGTTTTTGGTATTTTAAAATTTTTTAAATTGAGATATCTGGCCTAAGTTTCCAAGATGTATAGCATAATAATATTTGGCAGCAATGTCTGCTTTTAAGAGTTTTTTTCTCAGGGTTAACCTCACATATGTTTCTTGACATGCTGAAAACCAGCACATTCCTTCCTGCTTCACTCAAGGCTGGGCAATGAGGCCTTACTTCATATTTTCTTCACACCCAGATTGTCAGCAGTAATAGCTAATAGAACCACTGAAATACTAATTTTGTTGAGTAAGGAGTCTCTTTTTCACCGATACTTTTTAAAAATTGTTATCTTGAAAAGCAAGGGAAATCAAAACTACCCAGAATGCAGCAGTGAAAACAAATGTAGAGTTCTCCTAGGAAGTTGCCTAAAGTTTCAGATTTCTCACATATTCATTTTGGTGGAAAGCATCTGGAGGAATAAACAGAGCCATATTTAACAATAAAAAAGCACTGAAAATGCAATAGATTGGTAGAAAAGTTAATCTCCTTATGTTTTAAAGCATGATTTACAGGCAGAGCTGTGATGTCGGATCTATTTTCAGTTAAGATAATGTACACAATCCTTTTATTTCATAAGAGCATTAGGATTCTTGGTGAAGAAAGGCTCTATTATAAATGCAATACATTATTATAATTATTAATATGTTAACAATTGTAAGAATTATTGCAAAGGAAGTGAGCTATTTGTTCAAACAATATCATTTTATAATCAGTTCCTATCTATGCACAATATAAATGGGATTGAATCCAGTCCATAATGTCAAAGTCCAACTGAATTTCATTTACAGTGCATTAAGCAGGAAAGAAAGATAATTTGGGAAGTGTGGGATGTTTGCACTTTGCTTATTTTGGCAAGACTCATAAAATACATTCCTGGCTCTCTCATTTTTGCTGTCAACATATGCGGGTCTTTTTCAGTGCCAGGAGCTCAGTGTGCTTCTTACAAAACAAGGTTACCTAATGCTCCTAACACATGTGCCAAAGGGAAACCCCCTTCATTCCATGTCCTACAGCCTTTCATAACAAGTGTTGGCATTTTTTCCATTCTACTGCATGTGGTTAATTTTTTTTAACTTGCTGCAAGAAAAAAAAATAGAAAAAAGCAGTCCAATGTTTGCAATGAGTGCACCTATCAGAGAACTAGGTGGTGCCCAGCCTGATGCATTTGGACCCTACACTGAGCCCATTTACCTCAAAACTTCCCAGGTAGATAGAGATATCATTGCTAGCTTTATCCTTTCTTCCTTACATGTTCTTGGCATGTCCTCTCTCCCAGAAGGAGTGAAAGAGCTCCACCACTGCTTTTTCATCACCACCCCCAGCATCACCATCTGCTCTGCATGATCTCCAGCCCAATGGGTGCTCTGGATTTACAGCTATCCCAGTCAAGTTTTTGGTTAGACTTGTCAACACATTTCCTCTTTAAATAGCACAAAAATCTACATGGTGGGAAGTAGGGGAGGAGAGTGCACCCAGAATGATTTTGCAAAAGCCTGATCTCCTTTCTCAGACCAGTTGGGAGCACTCTGAGAATGATTCCTGCATCCCAGCTGCCTTGTCTGCATGAGGCTGGAGTGTTTAGTGGAGAGGAAAGGAAGGAAGAGGTAACTACAAACTGTTGAATATTTTCAGAGGACCTTCTTGCAGGCCATGGATTAATTTCTGGCAGCTCCAGGTGTAGAAAATACAACCACTATCTGGGGTGCTGACCTTCTGGAAGTCCTGTAGGCCATCTCTATCACTCACCAAATTACATCTGGCCAACACCAAATTATATCTCACTGACTTCACAACATGCACGGAGATTCATCCCCCACCTTTTTCATATTTGGTACATGGTATGTCCCCCAGCCCAGGTGCCAGCAGATAGAAATTGTTGTGGAGCAGCTGCAGCTAAGGCATGGACCTGCTGGCTGTACACTGGCTCACATCTTGTGGGACTTGTGGCCACCAGGAAACTTGAGGAATTTCTCCTGTCTAAACAGGTGTCTTCTTCCTTAGAGAGGTGTGGATCAGGCAATGTGAGACGGCCAGAGCAGGAAAAATGGAGAGGCAGTGGGGGGATGCCATGAGCCTTGTGTGACCTGGACAGGTCTGGCCAATCCTTCTGTGGTGTCATCAAAGTCCAGCTTCCTGGGGAACTAAAGGCTGTGCTTCTTCACTGCAGCTGATCTTTTAATCACTGACACACTGCCCTGCAAATAAATTTTATTTGACCTTGATTGAGGCTTCTGAATGGACAGAATTTACTTGCTCTCACTCACTCTGCTACCCTCAGACATTCAGTATAATAAGACCTCTCACATATATCTGGGGATTTTTGTTTTGCTTTTAGAAAATTCCACTGCTCCAAACTCTAGCCATTTTCAGGAAAAGGAAAGTAAGTAAAAATTGCTTATAATTAAATTTGAGTCGTTAAACTAGCTGCTAACTGATAGTTTTTTATTTTGGTCCCTTTTGAAATGAAAGTTGTAGTTGCCACTCCTTTCCTGCTTAGTGCAAGCGGCAGGAGGTAAGAGGATGAGGTAGAGAGAGATTTCAATCCCAAAAAAAACCCCTCATGTTGCATTTACAGAGGAATTTCTCTATTTCTTAAACGGTCACATCACACAGTTCTGTGACTTCAAATCACAGAGTACCAGGAAGCTGGTTACATTTTTGCTGTTACCATATCAAAAATATTGAGTGTTTGATGGATCATGTCTAACCTAATAATTGAAAAACCCTTTGTCAATGTATTGCCTTTATAGATCCTAAAGCCAAGTAAATTTCAGAAGACAACCCAACATTTTTCCTTTAAAGAGGTAACTACGGAGCTTTTAGCCCATCCCCTCTTGATTGAGGTTTGTTCAAGTCATGGAGGGCTGGTCTTAAACAAATATCCCAATGAATTTTTTACGTCAAAGTCATGTTCACTCCATTGTGTCTAATGGCAAAGGTATTGAGGAAATTCCATCAACAAAATCATTTTCCAGTCTCCCTGCATTCATTGCCAAGAACAGCATCAGCACAGCTGATAAACAGAGCTGCCATTTTCTGTAACATTCCTTTCAAAGGAAAACCAGAGCAAAACCAGCAGAGCCACTGAAATATAAATGGAGAAAAGGCTTAAAATATCAATTTGTTTTTGATGATCAAAAACAAAGATCAAATCTCTGTTGAACGAGACTTTGTGTGATGTTAGTGGAATTTAGGCCTAAATTGCCTAAATGCTAAAATTTGCTTCTTGAATTAAGACCCGTCCCTGGTTGGGTCCTGCTCATCTTTGGTGTAATAAAAGCCATTCAAGGATGTTCAGAACAACACTGTAAGTGAAAGGCTCGTCAGGGTCCAGTGCCCTTCCTAACAAACTTCTTGCATGGTTGTTACCCTTGCATGATGTGAGACATCCACCCTCCTCCCTCCCCACCCAGATTATGGTTCTCTAATGGCTATTCCTATTTGGGTTGCTTTCACCTTTGCAAAAAAATAAGGATGCTGGAATGAGATAGATACTGTTTTTTCATATTATTTGGGATTTATCTCCAGGAAAGTGAAGGGGAAGATTGAAAACTCATGAAGTCCAAAGGGAGAATAATTAGAATAGCTTTCACTGCACACCATCTTCAGTTACTAAATAAACAGAGGCCCTGTATGCACACAAACTGTTCCTTATGCCTAAGACCAGAGCCTGTTCTCCCAAGCAAACCAGAAGGACTTCAGGTGTTTTTCAAGCCAAATGCTGAAACTAAACCTAACCAAGCTTTAAGGTGTTCAAATTCTGCATTCTGATTTTCTATATGGGACATTTCCCTATTTCACAACTTCTCTAAAAGAGAAAATAGGAGGATGTGACTTTGCATGGCAGAACCTAAATGCCTTTTGAATTGCCTCTCCCACTACTTATCTTCATTCCTCTACTCATTCTTTCCTATATCATGTGCTTGTGATGCAACTGCAGGAGCAACACGTGGGCTCACAGCCTATGCTCACAGCAGAAATGTTATAGCTCCAGGATTACAGCATTTGTAGAGCTGGAAGAGTTAATGAAGAGTAAATGGCAACAGGCAACTTGAGGGGAGGGAGAGATGTTAAGAATCAAGGCATTGTTTTCTGGATTAATGGTTCGTACACAGAAAAGAAAGAAAGTCAAAACCTTTCCTGCTATAGGCAGTTGGGATTGGTAGAACCTGGTCACACCTTTAGCAAAAAAAATTCTTAGCAATTTACTCCAAACAATTCCAAGTAAACTGAAACTTTCCAGGTTACTTCCCTGATGTACCATTCAGGGAAGACTTAACACTTGTGATTGGAGTTGTAGTGTTTAACACCTGATACTGGAGCTGTAGCAATGGGAAGAGAGAAGTGTGCTGGATGGATGGATGGATGGATAGATGGATGGATGGATGGATACGTGTAAGCCTGGATCCTCATGCTCTGCAAACTCTGGAGGACAGTAGGCTGTGACTGACCAAAGCTGAACAGAGTGAGTGTTAGGAAGGGTAACCAAAGCACCTAGTTGCACATAGAAAAAACAGTCTTAACAGTGAATCACTAGAAGTGGTTATTCATTGTATTATCCTCCTAAATCCTTCTTCTGACAAAGTTATCTAGTTGGTCAGTACAATGTTAGCTGCTATGCAGAGCTATCTGGGAGAAGAGCTCAACCTCTAGAAGAGATGAATCCAGACAGAATATCACCAGTAAAACTGTTATGCAGATTTCCCAGTAAGAAACAATAAATGACAATGTTTTCATTTACCTGTGAATTCTCAGTCTCTTTTCTCTCCCACACCCTGCCTTGTCTTTCTCTGGATGACTGCTTCTTCCCAAATGTACCTAAGACTATTTCTGAGTGCTTTCATTCTTCATGAAGGTACTTGGTTTTTCAGTTCCATGGAAACATAGAAATTCATTTATTGAAAAAATACAACCTGCTGCTTGGCCTACATTGTGTTATAGGTGGACATAATACCAACATTGGTCACAAGTTTTGTGGAACCAGATGTACAATAATAGGTCGATTTGCTCCTAATTTTACATCAGGTGGGTGCCTAAGAGGAAGAGCTGGGCACAGGTTTCATTGGTGTAGCAAACCTACAAGTTTGCAGGTTTGCTTGGTGTATGATGGAGACACAGGGTGTCATCAAATTAGATTTTGGTTCCTAGGATCTTCTTTAAGTTTTAGTCTGTATAGATGAGGTCGCACTCTGAATGCCCCAAATGTCGCTTTGGGTTTATACTATCTATTTAAGGGCATTAGGGAGTTAAGGTCCTTAGTTGCTCACCAAGTCAATACCCCACCAGGGCAGTTCAGCCAATTAGAAACACAAATCTCCTTGCACCATTCTGCACTGACTTGGGTCCTGAATTAAGTATTTCACTTAGGTGACCACATCAAACTGAATGTATTTAGAGCCCTCATATTTTATTGACAGGTAATCTGACATCCATTAAAACTAGAATTTGCTGTGAATGCTCATTTAAAGGTACTTATCAGGGCTCCAGCCTTTGAGCACAAAGTGTTTCCCTGCCTCCCAACCTGTAACATATCAAATATCTATTGGTGGCCTGATATGGAGAGAGATCCCATCAGGAATATGCACCTGACTTGACCAGTCATTATCCTGCAATTTATTGTCCAGATACTTCGCAAGTCCTTCAGTGCATCCCTTGGAGGACCTGAACGCTTTGTAAACCCTCTTGTCCACAAAGCTCAGTCTAACCTGCAATTTCATTCCATCATACACAACAAATCCTGTGACTGGTCTGCTTGAAGATTACAGATTCTCAGGGATGATTGGAACAACAGCATAAAACTGGCAGAGTTCACTTATGCTACCAACAAATGTCAAGTTAAATATGATTTTGATTTCTGAAGGCAGTCATTGGTTCCAGCTCCTAGCCCTGCAGAGCTGCCCAGTCCTAGCATGACCCTTGTCATGTGTGCTCTTTTAGCATTTCAGGGAAGATGGCTCGAACCAGCTGATGTGAGGTCCAGGAGAGACCATATTTCAGTATCTGGGGGTGGTTTTCAGCATCCTTAGTGAAGCAACTCACTTAATACAAAGCTTCAGATATCAAGGGCAGAGAAATCAAGGGGAAGATTGTCACTGACTACAGCTGGATTAGGATCACATCTGTCATCTTCACTGCCTCTGGTGATTTTCTGTATCAGCTGACTCCAGAATAATGCTGTAGTTACATGTGATGCAGCGTGCAAGGAGAGAAGCTCTGTTCAGGGGCTGTAGGAAATCAAAGGACCTCCTTCAGCAGAACTGCAAGAACAACTCGGCAACAGAGAGCCACACATTACTCAGTAAGATAAAGGCCAAATTCCTCCATATCTGCACTTAATATCCATAACTGGGAACAAATAGAATCTTCCTGTAGCATGACTAAAATTAATTATAATGAATATTTATTTTTACAAAATATCAGGGGTTATCATCAGTTCATCCAACCTCCTTGTATCCCATGAAGAACTCAGAATTGTGAATTTCCTTCCAAACTCTCTTTCCATCCAATCCATCACCTTATGCTCATACTTCTATGAAGTGTCCCTTAATGAAGGCTACTCCTATTTTAAAATATGATCCAGCCACTAAATTCAGCTATTGGATTTTTATCCTAATTTTTTATCTTCTAAGTATCCTCTTTAAGTATTATGAGATCCAGGAAAATGAAACCATTCTTTATGGATCAGATTTTGCTGTCAGCTTTGGGAAATAATAGTATAGGGTACTACTAAGTTGTTGGACTTCTAAAAAGTATTATAACCCACCATCTTTACACATTAGGATTTTGTTGATTTTTTCAGCCAGTGTTTCAGAAGAAAATGCCTTGACTTTGTTTCTTAGCTTAAAAACATCCTGATTAAGAAGAACTTAAGGAAGTGCTCATATAGTCTGATATGTTCGCCAAATTGTTATGCAAATTAAATGCACACTGGTAAATAGAAATCACTTTATTTTTGGGGGGGATGAAGTCATAGATAAATAAAAGAGAATAGTTAGGTAATATTTCCATGGTAATGAACAATGGATGTATGTTTGCATAGCTGTACTCAGACAAGATTTCCCTTGCTGAGACACTGCCACCTGTGTAAGACAAATTTGCTCAAGTCTATGCTAAACTGTCTGCTTTGACTGACTGGATGAAGCAGATTCAGAGTGATTAGAGATGAGTAAGAATAGGGACAATGGTCAACTGTTATATCAAAATCCATCAGACACGTGTCCAGAAAAACAGGAGTGAAGGAAACGTGATCTATTGTAGCTTGAGGATCCTGCATTTTCCCCGAGGGAACCCTTCCCCAAAGCCTAAGTAGTTAAAATGCACAACATTTTGTTTGCTCCACAGTGGCTACTTACGTGACAGGTCTTGGGGTTAAAGCACCATAAATCATATTTTTATTTTGTCAGGATGCTTAAAAATCTGATATAAACAGGCTTCTGACAAAAATGTTACACCACTGGAATGGCCAGGAGTCACTGGTTTTATGTTTACAGGTTCTCTTCCCCAGATTCAAAACAATCCAGTTTACAGGCAAATAAGAGTTGTCATGGAAGCAATTTCAAACTTTGAAAGCCACTTATATAAGTAGCTTAACAGGGACAGATGAGCTAGCTTAGGAAAACTGAGATGCTCATTCCTCATGATAATAATGCCCATTTAATTTTAAATTATTTCTCCAAATATTTGTATAAAACCATTAACCTAAAGGCTAAGGTGCCTCTTACTTCAAATCAGTCTCAATTTGTGCTGGAGCTGTCACAGCACCACTGTGGAGCAGAACTAGCAATTCCACAAAAACAGAGAAGGTAAAACAGACAAACCCCAATTACAGAGCAGCTGAAAACTCTACCCAAAGTATCTGTCTTTATCTGACAAGCACTATCCTATTTTCTATTGAAGTTCATAGAAGGTAGCAGTACAAAAGAAAAGGTACCCTAAGATCTGCTGTAACAGCTGTTACCCTAAGGCTATGTGAAATTAATGGGTTATGAATAGGCTGAAAGAATGGGTGAAATAAATGTGTGAATGGGTTAATGAATACACTGCAATGAATGGGTTAAAAGTTTGAGTCCTACAGATATTAGGGAGTGAATAGAATTGAACAAAATCTGAAAAGGTTAAATTTCAGGATGATATTGTAATTTGCAGATTTAATTCAAAGACATGGAGGGGATGTTGATTTGGCTGAAGGGCAGTGTAGTTTGCCTGAGAGGTAAGGCCACTCTGCTTCTGTGTGTGTATACACTTTGTACTGGGGGAAAATGGGACAAACAAAATCTAAGCAATAAATTGATTTTAAAGATCTGGCAGAAAATAGGATGACTGAAGTAATGTATGAAAAATAGCACATTTAGGAAATTACCAAATGCCTGTGCATTCCCATTGGGGCTCTCAGAGACTTGGTAACTGCACAAGAAGGTTTTCCTTGAGTTTTCAACATGAAAATACAGATGATTTTATTATGGCAAACAGCAAACAGCAAATTTATATGAAACCAATAAAAAACTTTCAGAATCTACCTCAAACATAGCAGGATTACAAGAGAAAAAAGATAAAGCATTTATAGCAAGTTATGTGCCTCAATGGGGGCTTATCAGATTATATGAATACCAAAGATCATACAAGTGCCAGTTAAGAGTAATAAAGTATATACAATAATAGGCTTTAGCAATATTGACACTTGCAGAGAAGCAGAAGGTAAGCTGTGTTAAATAAATCTTAATAAATCCCATTAAAGTAAGCACTGTTTACTTGCCATAAAATCAAATCACTAACACAGCTGTCCATGCAGAATATTATCCACATGGTTTCAGATAAAGAAGACTTGTATCTTAATCCTTCAGTTTTCCTTGACAAATGGACAGAGTCCCTCTTCAGCAATTTGTCTTCTGTCAACACCTTCTGAACAATGAAACTTTATAAGCCACACAGCTTATAGACAAGTTTGCTGCTAGAACTTCAACAGAAAAACGAAACCAGATATTCAACATCCAGATAGATTTAAAATTAGTTCTTTGATGTGGTAAAAGGGCAAAAAGTAATTTATTTTCTTAGTTTTCAATTTATGTGCTATACTATAATAGTATTTTACCTTCAATTTATTTAAATGCCCTGAAATGCAAACATACAAACAAACACTCTTAGTATTAAATATGGTCCTTTTATTTTACATAAATATTCCCCATAACATAAAACATTACCAAAAATTAGTATGTGTTAGAGCTACTCAAAGAGGCTCTAATTTGCATTAGTTATAATTGTATTATAATGTTTACATTAATAATAACAATTAAAAATGCTTCAGTGTGGTAAAAATACCAGCTTAGACCACAAAACATGCAGACATCACCTTTGAACATATCATCCAAAAGGTACAAATGTTTTAATTTAATATTTGTATTGAACCTTGATTTGTTTAAATATCCCTAGCATGCATTCAATTAATGGATAGAGCTTGTGTGGGTTAACCTGTAGGTCTATCCTACACACACTGAAGAGAACTAGACTTGGTAGCTATGGGGATCATATGGATTTCCATGGAAACCAGAGGATAAGACAGAGAGGATCTATATAAAACACTGAATGCTTTCCTGCAGTGTCTCATCAGAGAGCTAACTCTCCAGCTGCTGGCTGCAACAAGACAAGGAAGAGCTCAAGTCATAAAATAAATTAGATCTGGGTTTCAGTCACTTTGGAAGTGGAAGCTTTTAGTTTCATTTGGCTTATTGCACTGACAGGTACATGAGCAAAATAAACCGACAAAAAATACCCAGAGTCAAAAGTCAGAAATAAACACTCATGGCTATGTAGGTTAAGAGAGAAACAAGCAAACAAACAACAACAACAACAAAACACCTCAAACAAATCTTCAAATGCTCTCAATGCCATTCATGTGAAGACACCCAGCAAAACTCCTGATTTTCAGTCATTGTCCAGATAGAAGAAAAGATTGGTTTACCTCATGTAGATGTTTTCTGACTGCACATGAAATCACAAATGCCTTGTCTTGCTGCTCCTCTCTGGACAAAAATTACTGCAGGGAAGTGACAATTTAGACAGTGATTCTGAGTATCTTCTAACATCATAAATGTGTACCATCCCTTCTTGTAATAAAACATCATGTTCATAGTGTTTCTGTATAGTAAGAGATTGAGACAGTTCCTTGTGCAAAATCTCTGTTTTTATGAAGAGAAAACCAAATTTGTGCATAAATGCATTTGTACACATACATAAGTGAATATAAATAGAGATGGCTTAATGTTTTTTCAGTGGTCTTTGACTTGTCTGCTCTGCTCAATCTTCCTTTTTTTTTTTCTGTTATAAAATACATGTATTTTAGCATATGACTTCTTTTTTCTTGAATCTCTGTTGCTCAAAATGAGCAAGGACAATGAAGTAGTTAATTAAAATAAGTTTAAAGAGGGTAACTTATTTAGCCAAAGATTCAGAGGATGATATGACATTTCTTTGTGTACAAAGGAAAGATTCGAATTGGAATTGGGGTGATAGGGGTGTGATTCAGCAGAGCTGACATAAAGCCTGTATCCCATTCTTTTCTGTATCCTTTGCTCTGTTCCTCATTACAAGACATCTTTAAAGAAATAGGCTCTGTCTAGGCAGGGTTTTTTACGTCTTCTTGATTTATGACCTCCAGGTGAGTTTTCTCCAGGAAAGCAATATTTCACATTGGTGCGTTTAATGGGACATCCATTGAACAGGCAAGGTAAATGTTTTCAGGAAATAAAATACAGTAGGACGTAGTGACTTTTGGAATTTACACCATCTCCCTTATGCAGCAGAGTAGTGACAAGCAGACATCTGCTCCAACATTTCCACAAGGTCTTCTGCCTACATAAAATAAAGTACACTTTATTTTATTGACAGTTCCAGACTGGCTTTAGAGTTTTATCCTGCTATCACTGCAATGAATGGAAAGTTGGGATTTTTGTATGGTCTTTCAACATGAACTATAGTTGCTTTAAGACTGGCACCAGAGAACTCTGACACTTGTCATGAAATAGTGATGCCAAGCCTGACTTTAAGCTTATAGTCTTTGACATGAGGAAATTTTATGCAAGTGGAACCAATTCTCTGTTTTCTAGACAGATTTCAGATAGGTTTACTGTGTTCATTTGTTTGTCTTTTTTTTTGTTTAATGCATAGCAACTTTACCTGTAGCAAACTGGCTAGCCTCTACAAATAATTTCCTACAGGTTCTTGGAAATGGATCAAATCCAGAAAGAAGGTTAATTAACTTTGCGGTCAAGCTGATAAAGCACAAAACTTATTTGCAGCAGTTACGCTGACTAAATACAGATGGTTAATCTTGATGAGGACATCAGCTGTCAATACGTCCTTTAAGCTTTTACTTCCCTCCAAATATCATTTTGGCTTTGATATCTCCCCTGCTATGAAATTTTAGATAGATGGAATTTCCTGAGAGGTTTCTGAGGCATGCAGTTTGAATCTCTGCATATTTCTGCCAAAGGAATGGAAATTATCTAATGTGCTGCTCTGGCCTCATTTTGCTGTTGGAATGATGATGTTGCTGGCACACATGTACTGGCAAATTCTCTTAGGAATCCTTTTGGATGAAAGGCATTATCTAAATGTAAATTTTAGCTTTTAGCAATATCACTTGTAACTTTGGATTAGAAATTACACGAGCAGATGTTGAATAGGCTGGCTAATTCTCTTTGAAATGCAGGGCATAAGGTGACACTGTGCAGTCCTGGTTTGGGTCTAGAACAATAGGAATTCAGGGAGGCCAGAAGTTAAAAGCAAGAAAACAAGGAATACTGGAAAAGACAGGCAAGGTCTGTAAGTGTCCCTGCCTGCTCACTTATCTTTTTGGAAAAAAGAAAAAAATAAGGGGGGGATATCATGATAGAAACTTTTTTTTGTTGTGTTCGTTCAAAGCCTATCACATTCCCAAGGAGCCTTTCCACTACCTTAATCAGTTTTGTTCATGTTTTTAAATTTTCCATATACCTCCACAGCTTTCTTGGTAACATGGCTTCCAGCAGGCCACATTTCCATCAACTCCAGGAGCTGCTGCTCAACATTCACTCATTTTGCACCACTGACAATAGGATGCTGCTTCCTCTGCCACATGCTTGAAAAGACCTGATTTGTTCTAGAGCTGGGTCTTTTTTACTGTGCTCTTTAAGGATGCATACACTGATTTATGAACACAGGACTCCAAACAATCTGTGTGCCAGAACTGTTCAGTCCCACTTTAGAAGTACATTAGAACCTGACTTCAGTGTTCAGCCTTTATGCAATTGTCAAAGAATGAAGATAGCTTAGTCTCTGCTGATGTTCAGAGCTGGTTTGTTTTGCTTTTTACCAGTTACCCTCCCACCTTTACATCCAGTCCTGTATCCTGTGTTCTCTATTCACTGTCTATCCTGCATCCTGCACTGAAATGCACATTCATGCATTTTTTAAGTCAGCAAAACGATTCCTGCCAAAGGCCAGGTGATGCCAAAGGGGCCTCTCCTTGATATGTCATATCCATTCCTGTGAGGAACATCTCAGCAAACACTTAATTCTCCTCCAGACATCTCTCCACTCCATACAGAATGTGAGAGCTGGTATGCTGAGAGGTCAGGAGCCAGGAACAAGGAATTGTGCAAATCCTGTCCACCGGCTTTCTGTGTTAAGTTGTGCACGTGTGCTGAGCCCAACACCGACACTGGCTGGAAAGTCAGCAGCAGGTGGGTCAGTCTGGGACCCAGAGGTGACCCGATCTCCCACCACAGTCAGGCTGCACTGCACTGTGGGGTCAAGTGAAAAACCTCAGGGCTGAGATGAAAGGCAGATAGGGGCCCAAGGCCAACATTAAGGACAGTGTAACTTCAACTACAGCTGCAACTTTACTGGCATTGCAGAACTATGCAAAACCATAAGGGCACACGTACACAGATTCTTCACTGATTGCTTTAAGTGAGTCACCCCACTTTGCAGTGATTTAGCTTTAGACAAAGCAGCGAGGTGCTGTCTTCCTCCAGAAAAGTTTTCCCAGGTTGACACAGGCAGGAAAAAAATGCTGGTTTTTCACTTCCTTTAATCTTGCTAATTTGTGATGTTAGACAGCTGGGGTAAAAATGAACCAGAAAGAGAAGGAAAACTACTGAAATAAAAGTATCTGCTATTTAACCTGCATCATTCTCTGCATTTCCAGCACAGACACCTCCTCAGTAATAACACTATCTCACATTCATTCAAGGCCTTTCATGCACTGTGACTTCACAAGCTGTTTTAGGAATCCAGTGTGGAGAGGTGATTTCCATTTATAGACAAGGCAGGGCACAGAGAAACACTGCAGAACAGAGGATAACTGTTGCAGTCTATTTAGCTGAAAATTTAAAGCAAGGTTTCTAGCCATGAAAATTCCTCCAAGCTGTAATCAGACTACCACAGCATTAATGGTTTGTCTTTACTGAATTTACCTCTGATGGTCAATTTTTATCCATACAATTTTTCTTTCAGAAAAAGGTCATAATCTAGTTTTATGTATGATGGATGGGAAACAATGGCCTGATGCTGGGATAAAAGGTGAATAAGCCACCTTTTATTGTTTATACCAGACATTAAGGGTCTCTGAAAGGTGCCATTCAAAATGGCCAAGAATGTGCTACAAGTCTGTATCCAGTAAAAGGAAGTACAGGAAGCACAGGTGTTGTACTCAGTCATCACTGGCATTGGAAAGTAAAGAAGGAAAACATCAGAAACCTTTGCTGAATTCAAGTCTTGCTCTCAAATCTCCGTACCAGCAGCATCCCTTCAAAAACCCTGTGGGTTTAAAGTTATCATAGTGGCTCAGGTTTAAAACACAGTGAGGCGGAGTGTTCCCACTGATTTTATTGACATTTTTATTGAGATGACCACCACGACTAAGATTTTGCTGTATTTTCCATTGGAACAAATGAGAAAATACATGATTTTGTACACACATTGCTGACTTTCCAGTGGATGTGAGCCAGTGGTCATTTCTGTCTTGCATGTCTGATTTTTGATAGTTGAAAAGTCAAAACTCCTTGTATTTTTAGCTGCTGCTTTACTAGAAAAAAAACCAGCCAGCTACGTGGCAAATTACTCTAAGAGTTTGCAGTAATGTTCCAAATTTTTGAAGTACCACTGACATAGTAAAAGTATACCTAGGAATGTAGAGATAATCTTGAAGATAACAGGTATTACCCCACTATATTAAGTAATTAAACTTTAGAGACCCCGGAAGAAAAAAGAGCAATATAGTCAAAACTACTTTCTAAAGACCTTTTACTAATCTCTATTACTGGCATTCATTTTGACCAACACACACTGCCATATAATCTCTATGAATATTTACCGAGGCCTTGCTGCTGGTCCACTATTTTTACCTAGACAACAAGATTCATGGAAACATTGACAAATCATAATCTAATCACAGATGAGATACTGTAAACGAGCTTTACGTGACTGTAGTGGAGTGGCTCAACAGGTTTTGATACGTGTGTGGTGCACCTTTGAGTGCTTTATGGGGACATCCCATTAGATTTGCATCCACAAGGGAAATCTTTTATTGGTTTGAGAACTACTTACAACAGCCAGTTCCTATTTCACCTCAGCAAATTGCTCTTATAATTATTTTATCTATCTATGTATCTATGTATCTATCTATCTATTTGCATCAATTTGGAAGATCCTTTATTGTTTGGGGTTTTTTTTTGTTTGTATTTGTCAGATAAAAGTAACTGCATGCAACCTTGTCTGCAACCATGCTGATCTGTTTTCACAATGAATTTTCAGGTGCCTGCTTGTCTTTGGCTCAAGGCTGATATATTTGTGTATCCCAGTTCTTCACACCTATAGTTCCTTGAATGGCACCTTCTTCTAAACCAGTTACTGTGCATTGATTTCAGTGAGCAGTTTGCACCTAGCTCATTTGTTGGCCACACAGCTACTTATTGATCAGTGCCATTAATATGTCACCAAACCAGAAAGAGCCAAGAGCTGCTCTGTCTACAGTTACACACAGATTGAGCTGCTAGCTGTGCATCAGGAAGATGGAAAGGGATTTAAACACAAGAGGTTTTTTAAAGTTAATGAATGCTGCAGTATCATCTGTGTTAGAGGAGTTTCTCTTTTCTGGCAGTCAATTTTAATCAATATTTCTCAAATCCTAAATGAAATCCAGGAGTTTGAAACATGCTCAGAGAAGGTGCTGCCCTGGAGAAGTTGCTGCTTGAGGAAGCAGAAGTTCAAGCCCCTTTGGAGATAATCTCAAAAGTATGATAAAGATTTTATTCAGTTAGTCAAAAATATGAAGAGATATGAGTATGTCCACAAACACTGAGGAAGCTTGATACCTATTGTGAAAATAATATTTTACTGAAAATGGTTAATCACCAAAAAATAAATAGAAATAATCAGAAAAGGCCAAGTAATTCCATATAAATTATCTCTGTTTCAGCTCATTCCAATTTCTTGGATTATGTATAAACAGGACAAAAATCTAATGTAGAGTATGGTTTTTGTAAAATCTTTGAGAGGGTCTGGCAGTACAACACTCTGTACAGAACCTCTTTTCCATAAGGACTGAGACCACAGCTTCTATGATAAAGTTCATCCAGCTTTCCTTTCAGTACAATGCTATGAATCATTACTGTGAATAATACTCTGAGAAAGGCTGTTTCTGACCAGGCATTGCGAAAGGAAGCGTAGGCATCTGATACAAACACTGCAGATACCAAACAGGGCATAAAACGAAGTCCACCTCTTTCCCTTTGTCTAATTAATTACATTCTAGAAATATTAGCCATATCCATAGACGGTGAGCATTGTTGCAGATCTTTTGGGAGGTGCTCCTTTACGTCATACCCTTTTCATTGAATATTGTTAACGTAAAAATACGCAACACAATGTAGTGAGCTTTGTTATGGTTACTAAAGATAGAGATCTACACATTCACGCCCTGCCTTTTTTAAGGCACCTTTGGCCTCATGGTTTTGTTCCTCCATGCATGGGTACAGTGTCTCTTGGTACTAGGGAGTCAAGGGAGTAAACACTGTGCCAAAGGAAAAACAGTCTCTATGCATGACAGCCTTTAAATGTCATGCACAGCCAGAGAAGCAGGGGAGAAGCTGTGTTTCCCATCTGCACTTGGAGCTCAGTGGATCACCAGGACTGAAAATGGCTCATCTGGTTTCCAACAGCACAGAGTAATTTGTAAAGCTCCATATTAAATCACTCCAGCACAAAGAATTTTTGACAAATATCCAGAAGTCTGTAATGCATATATGGCTTCATCACACAGAATCTGAAACACAGACTGATGGTGCAGGGATTCAGGATGAATCCACTGATGGTGGTGGGTTCAGGATTTTCTTGGATTATGCAAAATTTGTTCACCCCATATAAAGTAAATACAGATAAAAATCCAGTGCCCAGCTCAGGGGTTGTACAGTAAGGAGTAAAGATACACAGATGGTGACTGCCCAAGTGAACTTTACTGCAGTATCTACATAGATAGAAATTAATTATTCATAAGTATGTAAAATAATTTTCCCTTTTTATAAATAATCCATTTATCTGGCTTGTGGGCCCGTTCATGTGGAGAAATACCCATCACTTTAGTTAAGAAAATTAGTGGGCCATATTCTCCTGGCATGATTTGTTTCCCTGCATTAGTACAGTCCACAGTGTGATTACAGCAGGATAGAGGTACTACATTCTATTGTGAGTGGCTCCCCTTATATAAACACCTTTATAAACACCATGAACACACCACATGTATAACACTCACACTGTTAACCATGCTACATTTTCAGTTCAGGTAAAAGCATGTGACTTCTATGTACAGACAAAGCAAACATGAAGGAAAACCAACCAATCAAACCCATGCAAAATACATACATGTAAAATGCAGTATGTGGGAGTTGCAGGCTGACACCACTTCATGTTCTGCCATCTGGGACTGTTTCAATTGAAAACCAATTAAAAGTCTTTAGATTGTTTAAAGAAAAGCTACAACTTTACCCTGCCAATGATTCGTAATATCATTTTTAAAGTCTGTTATCATTACCTTGATTTGAGATTTTGACTTAGAAGAATTGTAGCAGGTCTCAAGGATGAAGCTGTACAGAGGTGCTGAACCTACTGCCTAAGAACATGTATTGCTGGGGTGTTAGATTACAATTAATAGAAAGAGAGGAATGAGTTTTTCAGGTCAATACATAACAGCCTTTCTAGTAAGATAAAAAAAGATCTTGTGCGATTGCCAAGTGGCATTTTTTTTCCTGTGTCTGTGTGAACATTTTAATCAGTACAAGTGGTCACTTTGCTAACATTAGGAATGCATCTCACTGGGAACTGGTGGTCACTGCTGACACAGCAATAGACGTTTTCCATCCAATGACAAACAAAAGGAAGGAAATTACCACATGGACAGCATAGCTATTTCTTAGGTCATAAAAGTACAAAAATTATATCAAAAAGGAGGACTGCAGAGAAAGGATAGACTGAAGGTAACAGTAGCAGGTCTGTATTATGTAGTCGGTGTAATAATTTTAAATAATATTGTTAACAGCTTTGCTTCTTTCTTTCTGGTTTTCTACAAATATAACTAAACTAGGGATATTTGCCTACAGCTGTCACCAGAACCCAAATATTTCAAACTGGTACATTCTATATATATCTAGTTATAGATATAAGACCTCCAAATGCTGAAAATACATAATTCTGTTGGTGCAGCGATTGCAGTGTAACTGTTAATGCTGATGAAGAACAAAAGGAAAGCTTTTGACCAAACTGATTAAAAAAAATTGGAACTGCAAAGAAAACTTTAGTTCTCAAGCTAGTTTATGATGTTTTAAAAATAGCAGCCTATTCCCAGGCAATGCATGGAATGTTAATAACAGGTGGGTTAAAGAGTGTTTTTTAATATCAGTATCATGTTTCAATACATGCACAATATTTATTACAGTATAAGAGGAATTATTGAAAGCATTTCTAATACTCTAGAATCTCATATCAAAACCCCTGTTCTTCTCATATTCAAAGTTTTTTCTTAAGAGAAGCAAGAATAGCAGGTATTGGAAAAGAAGATTTATGTGATTAGTTGTTTTATAGGGGTTTGTGTTGGTTTGTCTTTTATTGGTTAACATTATAATTACACCACTTATAGTACTGATATCACTTGAAACATAACGTCAAATATTAACTTTGTGAGTGTCTTGAAAAATACTGCTGGACTTAAAAGGATATTTGATCCTAAAATATCTTTGCTGTGCAATTTATAAAGATTTCAATCTTACCACATGAATGTACTGAAAGATTAATTTCTTGCATTATTCCTTGAAAGGCAGCATGGTCTGATATTAAGGTAAACCACAATATACTTATTTTATTCTCACGTTCAAGGCTCACACCTTCTTTTGTCTGTTGGAGCAATTGTACAGCTTTTAGCAAGGCCTCTCAAACACTTACTGGTTTCTGTTTGCACAGCCCTATGGTCATTAGAGTTAGAAGTTTAATAAAGTGAATAAATACCTCTCTATGACCTGCTGACTGCCTTCCACATTCGTGTACTGATGTATTAGAGCCTGATACAGTTCTTATTTTGGATGTGCATGTCTTCAGCTTTGCACCAGAATTTATTCTTCTCAGAACAGTGCTAGGATCTTCAGTGAGGACACCGAAGGGTGCCTTATTGAGCTCATGTCATATGAAAAACTGATTTCGCCCTGATTTGGAAGGATGTGTGAGTGCACAGTAAGTGGATAGAAATGCAGAGCAACCACATTGTGAAAGTCTCTTTTACCTAACTTTGGGGATCTGAAGTTTGAGCACATAAGACTTCACTCTGGCCTGAGCTGGACTTACTCTGTCCAGCTCAGGCCAAGAGAGGGGTATTATTTTCTAGAGCTGCCCATCTTCCTCTCTGAACTAATGGAGATCTACATGAAACCATAAGGCCAGAGAGCTGTCTTTAGAAGGCTGAGCTTAAGTGAGTCTTCCTGACAGCACATATCCCTAGAGATTTTATCTTATTTAAAAAATAAAACAGATACTTTCACAAATTGGCTGCATCAGCATGGGCTATTTTAAATGCATTTTTATTGTATTTTAGACTCAGGTTTTGTGGTATGTCCACCCTTTGCTGCTGCAGGAGTGACAGCAGGATAGACATGCCTTTAGGGAAACTGATGTCAGTTTATCCGATGATTCATGCAAGGCGTTGAGAGCCCTGATGTCTCCACAATAAATGTGCTGATTGTAGGCTGGGTACCACTGGGTGTGCACTGTTGAGTCCTTCTTCAATGTACTACTTGTTTTCTCATCTATAATGCTCTTTCTAAGTAATAAAAACCACTTAAATAAAGCATGAACAAACTAGGCACTACATAATGAAAAATCATCATCTTCAAGGCTCCTGAAATTCTCAGACCTTGCATTAAAAAAAAAAAAAAAGCCTGTGGTTTTAGTGCATCAGTAATATTTTCTTATATAAGTGATACAGTTAAAAGGCAGCATAAAATCTCAAAGTCATTTTTTCCCTTCCTTGGGCACTATGTAGATAGAATTAGAAATTATGCCTGTTTATCTGGCTTTTATCTCAAACATGTGTGAACTACCAAAAGTAAAAAGAAGTTATTTGTAGAGAACAAATATCTTTCCTTATCTGCTTTTTCCTCAGGCCACTGAATCTTAACTGGCAAACAGAAATGGTTTTGTGGCTCAGTGACTTATCAGTCTTCATCAGAAACATTTATTTACAAGCTGTTTCTCAAAGTTGACTGTATTATACAGTAAATCTGAGTGTTTTATAAGCTAAGAGTCAGCACTTTAGCAAACTGATAAAATGTTAACTTACATGAACAGTAGCATCTATGCTTTTGACCCAACATGTTTACTTACAGATGAGGTATTAGTCCCAGTCTAGAGGGTTAGTTCACTACAGTACAGAATTATTTCTGAGATTGACAAAGCTAGCTCAGTCTTGCCCCTGGGTGAAACACCAAGGATCCCCTTGATTCATTAGAAGCACAAACAGAGGTTTATACAGAGCATGCTGCACCATCAACCCTCCTCACTCCTCATCTTCACCTTCCCCAGAATTACCAACACCTGCTTCAAGTTTCTCACCCTGAGTCTCTACTGCTCATTTGGGTTTTCTTCAAATCCATGTCTTTTCCTCTCTTTGAAAAGCCACTAAAGCTCCATTGCAGAGGTCAGCTGTGTGCCAGCTGTATCCACAGTATGGTGAGACACTCCTTCTTGCTGTTTGTTGTGAGGTTTCTTGCACTTTCCTTGGAAGGCGCTGCTTGTCCTGTTGGTGCCAATGACAACTTACGGGATTTGCAGGCCTGGCTGACGGAATTAGTATGACGCACCTCTTTGTGTTCTTAATGTTTTACTACCATAATTGTTCCCAGTAATTCCCAAGAAAGTCACAAAAGGGTTTCCTGGACTGGCAGCAATTGAGAAAACAGTATGTGGAGTCTGCCAACACCAATTCCTCTTATTCCAAGAGGAAAGATTACTTTGTACCCTAGAGAAATGAACTGTGCATAGAGGGAAGAATATCCTGGGAGATCAGAGTGTAGGAAGGAGAGACATTCCAGTCGCAGAAGACTTTCAAGAAGGACATGTCTCTCTGTGAGTTCTGAAGTTGGCTTTAAATTCAGTTTAGGGTTCCTTTCTCCTTGAGACACTAGCAGTTTTCTTTAATTCTGAAGGATGCCTAATTTAGAAAGCTAAGGGATAGAAATTATTCTCTTTTATATCTATTGCCTTAAAAATATGCGAATCAAAGCCATATAGACTGAAATTAATGTAGTATGCAAACTGACACATGGGATCTGTGCATAGAGTTTATTACAAACACAAGTCTATCAAGACACTGAGATTAAAAAGAAAAAAAATGAGAAAATGAAAATCCATCTTGAAAAATTAATCTAACAAAAAAAAATTCTGGTCCATTGAAATATTCTTTTTTTTTTAATTTGAATAGAAAAGCTTATTTATATTTGTCCCTTTCCCCCTATATTCACCTTGAATTCCACATTCCTACTGTTTCTTCGGTGATACTTATATTCCTAAGTTCCAACATAAATAGCTGGTCTCTTTCTGCCCATCTAGACATAGTCCAGTAGTACTTTACCATGCTTTCTAGTTTATCTGCTTGGCCTTGCGAGCACATTTAATAGCAGAGGTAGATGGCAAAGTTACTCCCCTACTTGTCTCAGTGTTGCAGACACTATAGTCTCTATAGTCAAGACGACTTCTTCTCTATAGTCAAGACAACTTCTAAGACAGATATATTTACTATATCCTGTACATCTCTTCCTCTTATAGTCATGGTTAAAACTTACCTTAATAGTCACACAAACACAAAATTAAAACCAGGAAGGAGGTTGTACTTTCCTGTTACATAGTTTCTCTATCAGCAGCAAACCCTCACAAAACTTCTCAGTGGGGAGTTAAATTTTGACGTGGAGCATATCTCCATGAAACCTTTGGAGTTAGGGAGTTAATGGACCATATCCTCCATTAGCTAAAAATCATGATAAGTCTAGAGAAAATGAGGGTGGCTGATAATACTTGCAGACTTATCCTGATAAGGTGCCCACTTCAAGACATGCCCATTTTGTCTACCTTTTAGACAGGAATAAGGTAGTGGAAGGACCTCAAGGATTCCTATGTACCAAATAACTATTTCACTATGGCAAAAAATATAAAGTCAGAGAACAACTGGGTAAAGGCTATAGAATTGCATCCACATAGGCATGCTGTTTTATATATATTTTTTCTGTTTACTTCTCTAATGTAATTTTTGCAGTTTGCAATTTTTGAACTTATTTTCTGCTTACTAACTTGCGTGTGTTGCTCACTCAAATGAACTTCCAGATAAATAAAAGGTTGCAAAGAATAATATAAATAAGGTTATTACTATTTAATAAGTGAGTCACAGTTACCTGAAATACAGAAGCAGGGAGGCATCAGCTATGTATAAGTCAGTAAGGCAAATACAATCTTGGGCTTCACTACATTAAGAAGATAAATGGCATTAGTCACCTCCTACCAGAAACTCATTTACTTTAAGTAAAACTCATTTCACTATTTGCTTTCCTAATTTTTTGATAAGTAGACAGTCCTTTTTTTGGAAAACGAGACTAACTCTTTTGCTTACCTTCCTCAATCATTTTTCTTAGAAAATAAACTTTTCTCACAAAGGCCATAGCTTTTGAAAAATCCAAAATAGGGAAAATGGAAGGAAACATGATCAATTTTAAGAAGCCAAGTGTGTAGAGGGAGGGGTCTGTGACTTATTCTTTGAAACTGTAAACTTCAGAATTTTGAAGCTGTTCTGGGAAGAGAAATATACAACTGTGTACTACAAATTTTGGTTTTTTTTTCTTTCTATTCAAATCAGTTTTGAAACAACTTTCTTAATTTTTTCAGCTGCCTCTGAATTTGCTCATTTGCCCTCAGTTAGCTGCTCCCCAGTATGCTCTTCCCCTTGTCTATTCTCCTAAAGCAGGAAGACCAACAAACCTTGGCCATTCCTACCATTTGCACTTTCTCATCTCTGAACACCACAGGCTGTCAGACTGTATGCTTCACTACTGTGCTAATGACAAGGGAGCTCTGCTTCTAAATAAAGTCAGGACACCAGATCTGGAAATATCTCCTGGAACACTAATATGTTTACTGGAGACTGAGAAGAGAGATAGAGATAACATCACCCATGTTGAAGCTGTAGAGTTGAAATAGTCCCTGAGGTAAATAAAAACAAATAAATTGAATTATTTCCCCCTTTGAATGAAACACAACTAGAGGCTTCCTTCTTGGCTTCTAAAGGTGGTGTCCTTTACAAATGCACAGCTTTGCAGAACCAGGAAGGGACTCTTGAATCCCCATGTCAGTGCACAGTAAAATTTACATTGCTGATAGGGCAACCCAAGACCTCCTCCTTACCACCCTCAGAAGCACTGGACAAAGACCAATAACTCATGTGGTATAATACAACATGTCACATTACTTGACAAATCCACCAGAAGAACTGAGTCTTGCATAGCCCTTCGACAAATCACTAATGAGCAGATTTTCTTTCACCTTTGCATGTGGATTAAGGAGAGGGGAGTAAAGAGGGAAATGTAGATGTCATATCAGGAAGAACACAAATGAAAAGAGTATTACATGAAAATCTAAAATTGCCCATCCCACTTTCCCGGTTTCTCCTGGGAAATATGTGCATTTGAGAAGGTGTGTCTGCTGCCTTTTCCGCCTGATATGCAGACAAAAATGCTTGCATCCTGCCCACTCCCCATCAAAAAATTTGACTGAGGAAATAGATCCTCGTTGCCTACAGGCATTCAAGCCTAAACTCCAGACAGAGAGTACTATTATTTCCTGTACACTATGAGGAAGACAGAGAAGTCCCTTTTTCCTGAAAGTGTTGGTCAATGTGACCTAACTTTCAGGCAGTAAAATATTAAAGGGGGCTGTTTCTTGTACAAGGCTAAAGACTGGCTGAGATCACCGATGGGACTGGGTTGTGAGTATGTGACAAAGACAAAATACTGTCTTTGGACAACTCCAGCAAGGAGGGCTGATGCACTGTGTTGTGCAGGGTTTTGCTTGGATGAATGTCATGGTAGTTATGTCCATGAATTTACCTGAGGAAAGCTGCCTGGGAGATCAGCAAGGGCTGCAAGAACCTCTGAGCTGCTCCCCCTCTACCATGAGTGTCAAGACTTCACCAAATAAAGACCAAACATCTGTGCATCTGTGCCTCATGACCCAAAGAGAAAACTGGAGAACTTAATGAACACTGAAGAAATAGTTTTGAAATTAAGAATTAACAACAGTTAGCCAAAAAAACAGAAAGACATTAAGTTCAGGCTGAAAGGAGGAATAGTAGTTCAACAAAGTACCACGAACAAAGAAAGTAGGAAGCAAAGCTCACAAAGTCAGAAAAGAAAAAACATTATCCTGGTGTGCACAGCTGCCAAAACAGAAAAAGAGCTACTTCAGACAACCAGGATGCTCTTAGGCTCAGAGGTAACAAAGAATGGGGAAGAAAGAGTAGTAGAGCTGAAAATGCCTTCATGACTCACAGCGACTGGAAAGTACGTGATTACATAAGAGGAGGGGAGAAAATGGCCTCAAGTTGCACCAGAGGATGTTTAGATTAAATATTAGGAAAAGTTTCTTCATGGCAAGGGCTGTCAAACATAGGAACAGGCTGCCCAGGGAAGTGGCGGAGTCACCATCTCTGGAAGTGTTCAAAAAACTTGTGAATATGTCACTTGAGGACATAGTTTAGTGGCGAACATGGTGGTGGTGGTGGATTGACAGTTGGACTTGATGATGTTAGAGGTTTTTTTCCAACCTTAATAGGTCTATGTTCCTCTAACAAAAGTACCTCTAATTTTACAGCTAAAAGGGGAGTCATTCATCGCTCTCAGATCAGTAATGTGCTATGAAGCATGACCACAGTGGAGTCATTCAGTTCCAGGGCAAAAAAATTTTTGAACAGTAGTTCCACAACCATTGGACCTAATAAAAACTCATTTCCCAGAGGGTTCTGTCTTCTTGTGCCACTGAAACTTTAACTGAATTACACTAAACGGAATTTTTATCGAACAATGCTAAAGTTATTCCTTGAAGCTGAGAGATTATGGATGTGCCAACTTTCAGTCAGTATATTCATCTTATTGGTCATCACAGAGTCCACCCATCAAGTCAGATGTTTTAGAATGTGTGTGGCAGTGAAGCCTTGTTTCCAACATATAAACATTTTGATGTTCAGCTCTCATGCTGATTCCTGTGCATTAAGGGGTAAATTAATATTGAAGCTTTTCCTGAAGTGGAAGGACTTCCACAGAGATATCCTAATAAAATTGCTTTCTTTTACCTGGCTAATTTCTCTAGCTTTACAGAAATTTACATAAACTTGAGACTTCTATTCATCTGCCAGATTTGAGTGAATTTGGCCAAAGATCCAGAAAGTATTCTGGGGGACAGACAGATGTTTACTCTAGGGAACACATTATTTTTGTATAGCACATATAGTATAAGTGTTATGGTAATCATTTAAAGAATGGATCTTTTTTAGTAATTTCTAATGGTAAAGGTTTGAGTGTTTTGACTGACCAGGAATATTTCTTTCCTGGACTCATTCATAAGGCTTTGGCAAGTGCCCTTAGCAAAGAGCATGTATGAGTGTACTCACAGGGAGAAGAAAAAAAAGAAAATATAAAAAAGTGAAAGCATCTATAGGCAAAAAACCTGCAAGATAAGAGCAGAGTGTGTATGATTTTGTAGTTATCTTCACAGCTTCTGGACTCCAACCCTCTAGTTTTGATTAGCATTTCCTTACTGCTTAATTCCAGAGCCAATAACATGATCTCAGTTCTCTATAATTTGCTGCTTTCCCTATAAATGTACATTGACCCTCATTGCTTGCTAACAAGGTCCTATGCCAACTCTTCTCTGATATTTACTTCTTGCAAATAGAAAGTCTTTATGTCTGAAATAATTCTAGTTCAGTTTACATTGGAATGTCTCTGGGGTCAGTTTATCATGCACAGCTGATAACATGTGAAAGTTATGCCCTGGATGGCTCATCTAACTTAATGTATTTACCACCCCCTCTGGACATTTTACCCAGGGTAAATCAGATAGTACATCTTCTACCAGTCATGGCTCAAGACTGCATTTCAATGCACTATTAAGCAGCTTGTGATTCGTGTAGAACCATTATTTTCCACTACTACCATACTAGAAGTTTATCAGTGTAACCATGTTAAGCTAGGGAAGTCTTCCTCTTTACAATACTTGCCAGTAAATTCCTCCATGCCTTTCCTTGTACATGTATATAAATAAAATTACACATGTCTATTAGGTACAATATGGTATGATGTGAGATTAGTATAATCTCCAAGGTGCCTGGTCCTAACTGCATGAGATTGTCTCCTTGCCATATGTCCTTGCATCCTGGTACAATTCTGGGCAGGGCACATCATTATGTTATTTGTTCCCCCAGGTCCTTTGCATAGACTGGTGCATAAATAGCTAATAATTTATTTTCTCACTGTCTTTCATGTTCCAGAAAGTTCCTAAGCTACTAATTGTCAGGCATAGCTGAGATATCCCAGAGGAATAAAATATTATAGAATCTAGAATGGATTTGATTGGAAGGGACTCTAAAGATCATCTAGTCACAGCTGTGGGCAGAGATATCACTCACTAGACCAGGTTGCTCAAAGTCCCATCCAACCTGGTCTTTTTGAACACTTGCAGGGGTGGGCAACCCAACCTTTCTGCGCAACCTGTTCCTGTACTTAACCACCCCCTGAGTAAAGAATTTCTCACTAATATTTAACCTAAACCTGCCTTCTTTTAGTTTAAAACCATTGTCCCTTGTCCTGACACTATCTGCTTGTATAAGAAGTCCCTCTCCAGCTTTCTTGTAGGCCACATTTAAGTACTGGAAGGTGCTTTAAGCTCTTCCCAAAGCCTTCTCTTCTCTAGGCTGAGCAGCCCCATGTCTCTCAGCCTCTCATCCTAGGAGAGGTGTTCCATTCCTGTGATCAACTTAGTGGCTCTGCACTGGACTCATTCCAACAGGTCCATGTCTTTTTTTGAGCTGAGGTCCTCAAACCTGGACACAGCACTCCATGCGGGGTCTTATGAGGGCAGAATAGAGGAGAATCACCCAGACCTAAAGGAGTAGCTACCAGAGGAAACTGGATCTCAGCTCTTGAAGTAAAACTGTAGTCATCCTAATAGCAAAAGTCAGCTCACTAACACCCGAGGAACAGGTTTTAAACTGATGGGCTTGAATATGTAAGAAAACCCCAGACTGCCAAAACAAACAAATGAAAAAAGAATAGCACAGTGCTTTCTTGGTTTGTCTGCATGCTAGACAGGGTGGAGGCAGGCTTGTCCTGAGCCCCAGTGCTCCACCAAGGGCTCCCAGCGCTGCCTGGAGCTCCTGCTGCCACCAGGAAACACTGCTGGTTACAAGGAGCAGGACCTCCCTGCTATCTACACCAGTGCTATCAGACGTTTTTGTTGTTCAAACTGAAACAGAAGAAAGGGACACATCTCCTTCCTACCCAGCACCTTCTTAACAACCCTGTTAGTGAAAGATTAGAACCCAAAGGGGAGCAACAGAAGGAGAACTGAACTATGAAGTAAACTACATGGCATTCTCCCACAGGCGTTTCACCCCTTGGAAAAGGGAACATAAGCCCTAACAGTCTCACAATATGTATTCAATTTTCCATTACTTTGTGATAGTGTTGTGTGACAACAGTTACACAGAGGGAAGGAAGGGTTTTACCATGTTGTGGTAATATTGAATATGTGTATTTTGTGATCTACAAGTCCAGGATTATGTAGACAAGGAAAGCTTTGCCTACAGCTCTGAGTTTGGGGATTTTTCTCAAGTTTGATACAACTGGCATTGCTGTTCAGAGAACTTACAAACCAGCACATACATCTGTGATCTTGAAACTGAAGCTTCTACATTACTTTTTTTTTTTTGGCTTCTAAAATGGCAAAAGGACACTCAAATGAAAAATGAGCTCTCTGACACAAAGTCTTAAGACCAAGGATCCCTACAAGTAGATGGGCTCCACCTTGTAGCAAATTGAACAAATAAAGGGTAATTTATCTTTAGGTGCAGTAAGCATCATACAAAAGTTTGCCAAAGGCTGGATAATTCCATAAAGCTGCTCAACAAGAAGCCATAATTGATTAGAAATGAAAGGTCTCACACCACCACCCTGAGTACTCAGCTCTTAATCAGGTTATCAGGCAGTAGGGCTTTTCTTAATTGATAAAGTCTTTTATCAAATGAGGGTGTTATCTCATTGGTGAGGTCATAAAAAGTGAGTCACACAGAGTCAATAGGATATCTAGCACAAAGGCATGGAATGCATTATAGGGGCTAAAGCTACTGCAGGTACTGTAGGTGCTGTTTACTTACACACAACTACTAAGGGTTGTGTCTTCCTTCAACCTTCAGAAAAAGCTGTTATAACCTCATTCTAAGCTGTGCCTACTGATCAGAATAATTCTGCTTATCATGTTTTGATATTGTTGCTTGGCAATGCTGTGGGACGTTTTGAACCCAGGGCCTCATTTTCAATTTCTCATTTTCAATTGCCCCAGCCGAGATTTTAATTAAGCTAAGTGGAATGCATTCTCTGAGCACTGAGCTCTGTGTGGTTAAACTGGCAATGGACTCATATTAAGAAAAGAAAAATAAACACTTTTTATTAAGTATTTTGCAGTTTTACCAAATTTTTACTTTAAGAATAGCTGCCAGTCAAAACTGGATTTCTTATCTTGGAGATCTCTGTGATAATTCCAGGATTCATACATGAATTCTTGTGTGACTTTTGGCAAGCCTTGATTTTCTTCCACTCTTATGTACGTAACTCTGTGGTGTTGTACTCTTGCCTGAAAACCAGTGCCTTCTCATCTTTCTTTTTTTTTCTCCTTTTCCTATAAATTAAGAGAAAATTACTCCATAAACAAACCCAAGGAATTTGGCTACCTCTTAGAAGACTCCTAGCAAAGTCCATTCCTAAAAAATCCTTCCATACTAGTGCCATCATCCTGTTGCTAATGTTTTAAGCCTCAGAAAACAATGCACTGTGCTGAAAGAGCTGATCACAAGATCAGCATGGAAAAGATTTCGTTTCTGAAATTAATTTTTAAACCAAACCAAAAACTTTTAAGCTGATTAAAGCATCTTGGGCACATATTAGAAATATTTTGTTTCATTTTCAAGTCACTAATAATGCTTTTAAACTCAAATGTAGAAGGCAGAAAGAAAGAGCTTTTTTTTTTTTTTAACAATATCTAAAGATGGAAGGGACCTGTAAGGGTCACCAAGTTCAACTTATCAGTTGGACTTAATGCATTGGTGATGGTAGTTAGATACTCATCCTTCAGGCTTCAGAATCCTTCAGAATGTCAGCCTGGAGGGCAGAAGTGCCCAGTTTGTTTTTAAGGTGTGCTGGGTTTTACAGCACCCCTGGCACACAGACTCAGCTTCACTGTCCCATTACAAAACATCAGTGGCTGGTTTACCAGGCACGCTAAGACTGTGGCTTCTCCCACCTTTCTTCTCTCTTAGTTACTTAACACAATACTCTGGTCAGCTGCATCAAGTGCAGTGTTTTATCCCATACCAGAAATTGTATTAAACATTTAAATATTAAACATATATATTAAATATTTCTCCATGTCAGATGGAGAAATTACTTAATTCTGCGAGCAACAAAAGAGCAACTGTAGCTGGAGAATGCTTCCAAGCAGTATTGCAAAAAGAATGACCAGAAGAACAGGAATCATTATCTCACACAGGAAGTTAGTAAGTCTTAAAGATTAAACAAATTATGTCCTTTAAAATTTTGTCAGGGAAAAAATCCTTCCAGTGTACCCTACAAAAGGGTCCGAAGCTTTAGCTTCAAATAAGGTTAAAAACTGCTAAAGACCATCCTATATCCTGCTAAATCCAATAGGCTACAATGAAAGAATTCTCACTTAACATAGGTGCCACAGATCCATAATTGAATTATCAGAGAATCTAAATAGTCTTAGGGGAATGAGAAACTCTAGGCAAAGATCTTCGTGCCACTGGGTTTGAACAGGTAATACTGAATAAATTTCTAGCCCCTAGACAGAAGAAAACCCCAACTATCCTTGCTGCTGTTAGACCCATTCTGTCCAGACCGCCCTCAAGAGATCAGGTAGTAGAGCACTGCTCAAATGAGCATTGACATTATTGATCAAAAATACTGTGTGCAATAATAAAAAAAAAGGCTTATTCAGCTAAGAGGTTGAAAGCTTAATTTGAATGTTGCTTCTTAGATTTGAAAGCTCTACTGTCCTTACAAGGGCACTTAAGCAAAACTGGGAATCAATTCTGTGTTTCATGACGTATCCATATGCACAGGAGTTCACTGTACCAGAGTAACTGTGTCATACTCAGACCAGTGTAGTAATAAATTTTAAAGAAGATTAGTTTACTTAGCTGTTCTATATGAGATAATAAAAACAAAGTGTGTTTTCCAAATGAAAACTGGATAATCTCTGATTACATGGGTTTATCCTGGTAATGAAGGCCAGATAGTGAATAGCTTAGACAATTAATATTTAAATGTGAAGTCTTATTTCTACCAACACTGAGGCAACTTCCAGCCTTAGCTCCTCTGACTGTAACTCACCATCACCTAACTGCAATAGAATACTGTTCAACCTGTGCTGTAATTCAGTGGCTTCCTATTAGACAACTGCCATCAAACCACAGCATTGCCTTCCAGTAAGGCAGCTCTTCATAGTCACATAGAACAGCCTAATTTCCTGATATCCAAGGAGGTGAATGCAGCTGTATGCAGAAGATCACATTAGAGAGGTACTCAACCCAGAGATTTTATGATAGCATCTTTATGTGAGCAGGAAAGTAATGGTTATGTTTTTGGAGAATTTTAGGTAAATTCTGAGCTCATTGCCTGACCTGAAGCCTGTGCTAATAACACTTGCAGTGGTAAAGCCATTGCTGCAGGCCACAGTGTTGTGGCTGGCTCAGTTGCACAGTTGCAGCCATAGCCATGTTCTAGGCTTGCTGCCTTCTCTCAGCTGGTCTGTTCTGTAACAGCAGCGAATTGTCACAAAAGTCAGCTTCAGAGATCAGAGCTGACACCTGGGCTGGGTGACCATATTCCCTCTGAAGTTAAGGGGAATCAAGCAAGGAATCAAGCTCCTCCTGGGGAATATTTACAGCATCCAGCCTGACATCCTGCTATTCTCCCCTAGGGATACAGCTACAAGAACACAACCACATAGTGTCCTTTGCAAGTATCTGGCATTATCTATAGAGGCAGAGGTAGAAGGACACAAATTCTCTTTCATGATGCTCAGGTATCCTGGCATATTTAAAGGGGCACAAGCCTTCTCATTTGCACTGTGTCAAGACAACTAAAGCCTACATCTGGGGTCTGACGAATGATGTCCAAAATAAGGCTGTGCCAGTGCTTCTAGAAGCAAGATAATAAATTGCTAAGGAACATCAGTTCAGTGAAACTGTGAGTTCATGACAGGGAGTCATTCATGTCTTAGGAGTGAGACATCTGCTCTGTTTATGAAACAGTGAATTCCCATGGGCTTTGAAATCCCCTTTGACATGGGCAGGCACATCAACGGTTCACACTTGCTGAGCTTTAATTCTCATCACAAGTACAAGCCCACTCCTTGTACAGTCTGGAAAACTATTTCTGTAGCCCCTGACAGAACTGCAATAGTATCCATGGTCTTTTATATTTATCCCATGAAAATATAAATAAATTGCATCTACATCAATAAAGATTGTAAAATGAAATTATAAGTATTCATGAAAAGCAAGCTAACAAGCAATACCTTTTCCCTTGTCTTATACCAATAAAATAATAAAAGTCAGCGGTCCAGTCTTTGATAAGTGGCAAATGGAAAAACCAATGAACAACCCCATATGTAATTGTTTTAGAATAATCAGTGGAAAAGGGTTTAAACCTTTTTATAATGAATTTAAGGTAGCTGAAATATTTTCATATTTGGTAAAAAACTAGATTACCTCTGTTTTCAAACAAGAACAGCCCTCTTTTATTTTTTTTAATCTGCAGGGCTTCTGCCTAAGATAAAGGTTTTGAGTTTTCATTCACAAGCCTCTGCAATATTGGCTGCTGTGGAGATCAGATCCCAGCTATGGGACATCTCCAGACTGCCCACCAGTTGCAGCAGCCCTTATTTGGGTTGTGGGGTCATGCAGTTGATGGGATTTGACTCCACCATGATCAGGCCTGCTTTTATCAAGGCTGTTCAGCTCAGCCTCTGTTTGTACATAAAGCATTAGGTGATGTGGCTGTCACTTACTTCCTGCACAGCTGCTCTTTGTGTCTTCAAGGGAATGGAGCCAAATAGGAACAACCTTGAATGTGGACCGTGCCAACAGGATGCAAGTGACCCACCTCCATGGACATCTTCTTTTTTGCTTTTGTTTCCAGAGAACTGATGTACAGTCCATGAGGAATGTACAATACCCTCCACTGAGGAATGTTGGTTTGCAGCTGGCTACAGGTGCAGACGAGCTGGCCAACTGACTCCGTGGGTTTGGCAAGCACATTTCTCTCCCTCTCAGGATTTTTCATAGAGGTGCACAGAGAGAAATGGAAGAGAAAACAATTTCTATTTCTGCTCCTTGTTTTTCCTATGTGGAATGTGTTTGGAGAATTGTTTACCTGGGGTGATTGCTTGGTTGGATTCTGGTGAGGATTGTTTGAGCCTGATGGCCAATCCAATCCACCTGTGGCTGGACTCGAGAGAGAGGGTCATGAGTTGTGTGAGAGCGATGGAGAAAGTAGTATGTAGTTTTAGTATCTTCCTTTTTATATAGTATATTAAGGTATTTTAGCCATAGTTATAATAAAGAAATCATTCAGCCTTCTGAACTGAGTCAGACATTGTCATTTCTTCCCATTGGGTTTACCTGCATTTACAATACCGTGGGCTCTGAGTGCTGACACCAGCCATGCAGAATTGAATCTTGTGATGTCCCAAAACATGTCCACCTCCCTGTGAACCTGGAGTGATGGGAGCCTTCTGTTGGTGGGCATACCCAGGTGGATCACCAATAGAGTCCCTAAAAGCATAATGAGAGAGAAACCTTTGCTACTTAAGACAAAATAAGAATGAGCTCTTATTACTGACTTAGTCAGTACTTGAACAAGCTGAATCAATACTTCAGAGAGATTATACAGCTGGTTAAAAAAATACATATAAAATGGAAAACTCAAGAAAATTTTTGTGTTCTGTCACCACAGTTCCTGTAATACATTTTATATGCCATCAGAAATATGGACTTTTAAAACCTGAACTGGAAGCTTGATTTGGGGCACAAGGAAAACATCTGGAAAATGCTAACAATTCTGTTCAGTGTATGGTGGGTGCATCACCTTCTCTCTCATGTGATCATGTGAAGGTATCAGGTAGCTTGTGCCCACTCCCATGATTCCCCCAAGCAAGTATGATGTATTTGAGTGCAGACTATCACTGCTGATGCTCCCCTACTTGCTTTCAGGAAGGGGAGGAATGGGCACACAAAAAGTAGCCTGAGCTGCATTCCTCGTTCACCATAGCACCTGCTTGGTCAGTCTATGCTACAGGAGACACAGGGTAGGTAGCAAAATCATGTAAGTAGCAATTGCAAGTAAAGGGAGGGTTTGAAGGGGGAGAAAATGAGGGCTGTTTGTTTATTTGTTCATGTAGCCAGGGACATCAAACAAATATAATAACTGACCCAGAGATTTGTTGATTTGGGACATCACCCAGAGTTGGATTTCAGCACCAGTACAGGAAAAAGTCAAATTGTCTGATCCAACAAGTTTGAATGGGTTTCCACTTCTCTGGTTATTAACTGGCATCTGAGAGCTGCTAAATCAGTAAATTGTTAGCATTTCTGGATCTGAACTCAACAAGCTTGACTTGCTCATCCAGTTACTGTTGCACATGCTTTGACATCAACTTTAGCAAGGAGGAGGATTTGAACCAGGAACTCCTATAAACAAATTTTCTTTGAAATCAGATTAGCAAGTCAGAAATGCCAAGTGATAAGAGAAGACTTTCCTTCACAAGACTTCCTTTAGCAACCCTGAGTCAATGGCATTGGGACGACATTAGCCTTCATATCCACCCTACACAGGGTAGAAAAATTGATTCACTGTCATCATGAAAGTTATAATTTTAGCTTTGCTTCTACTTCTATGGAATATAATTAGAGATGTATTAAAACCACACATACTATCCCTATTTCGAAAGGAAAAGGTACTATGCACCTGGAGGAAAAGTTCACCCAAAATCTGGATTTAAAAAATAAAAGGGAAAATAGAAAAAAGGGGAGAAAATCATCGTGCAGTGTCTTTGCTTGCTGGTTTTGATGTTAAAGTCCTTTGCAGGCCTAAAGTCAGCCTTCCAAGTGAGTAGATGGAAAATTTCTTCTTGGGGTAAAGAGATAGCAACTGGCCACTAGAAAGATCATTTTATCAAATTTATCCTGGCATAATATTCCTGACTAGTTCTTCCAGTAGCAATCCTTGTATAGATTGGAGTAAATCAAGAAGGCCCTTGCTTTTAGGTGTGCACAGCTGCACATTGGCATCACACCTACAAAACACACTCTTTGGAGGGTCAGATACAATAAAGCCTGTGGTTCCTCATCAAGCAGGCACGCAAGATGTACTGAGGGAGGAGTACTTGGTAAGCTTGTAGGAAGGCAGTTTCTCTTCTAAAAATAACAAAACAGTTTCCCTTTCTTTTCTTCTGTTGAACCATAACGATATGGTTTATCTCAGACTCAGCAGCTTTTCTGGGGATAGAACTCTAGAATGAAAAGTCAGATTGAAAGCAGGATGATATTATAAGCAATTTAGGAACCTGCAAGTATCCAAAATGCTACCAGCAGAAAAGTAATCTATTAATCCTAAGAATTTTTGTACTTATGTCTATTCTTAAGGTCATTACAACCAAAAGACTTACATTACAAATATGTTCAAACCATTGCTATTAATAGTTATATTATGAAAATATTACTGCATCACATCATATCTACATCTGCAAAACTAGATGGGTTATTCTCCTAAAAGCAGTTTTCAAGTAGGTATGCACATGCTAGCTCACTGATATAACAAAACCTATCACACCTAACCTGTAGCATCCTCACTAAAATGGAATCCAAGGAGGTGAAAAACTCAGAGTGTGAAATGCACTCACTGGGTGTCTTAAATCCATCAGTGAGTTTCATGGTCCTCCTCTATTGAGAGTGGAGAGAAGCACCCCCAGAGCATCATTGAGCCCACCTAGAATCTGACTGGGACACGTAGCATAGCTCTACCTGAGGTTACACCATTCTGTAGCAAACACCATTAAAAGGCAGCATTCAGAAGTAGCTTCTGACACTTGACCCAAGAAGATCAGTGTCAGTCCTTTGTCTTGATCAATTTTAATGCAAAAGAAGAAAACACATTATACTGCAGGAGAAATGGAGCCAAGCTCTGTACATCCAGTGTTTTCATGCACAGGCTCTAGTTAGGGCTGTGATCTGTCATCGCTGAGGTGGGTCATTACCCACAGGTATGAAGTTGCTTCTGTCAATATTTGTTCAAGTCTGCAAATAAGTGGATTACCTGAATGTATATGTCTCTGCAAAGATTTACATGTTAGATTTGTTGTTATCAGATCACAGAGGGTGTAACACAAATTTGACCACAATAATTTCAAAGAGTTAAGCTTGTTTCTCACTGTGGCATTTTGCCACAGGTTTCAGAGCGATATCATCAACAAGACAGAGACAAGATCAAAATACATAAAATAAATGCAGAACAAGCAAATATTCTGCTTCTCTTACTTTTTTTTAGTTTTAGTATGAAATACCACAATTAAGAGATTTCTCATCTGAAACAGTTTTAAAGATAAAAATGGCTTTGTGAGCTAATGTGAATGCACTTTCAAAAAACACAAAGGAAATGAAAAGAAAAAATCCCAAGAGAAATTACTTTTTTTTTTCCATCCTCATTTTCATAAATGTCTAAAAAGTCAGAGAGGAGAATGAACTGAAAATGTTAATCTGTCACCTCTTACATATCTTTGCTACGTATCTAGTGGAAAAGTGGTTTTCACTCACTATGAATTTTCTTGCAGCAGTGGTTCCTGCTTTAAAGTGGATAAAGGGGAAAGTGCCACAGAGGTGAACAAAAGAGTGCAGATTTTTCTATCATACCTGAAAAATTACCTATAGCACCTACCTTATTAAGCTGTCATGGAAGCCAGGACTCTGTTGAATTATTACATCAGGATGTTCCAGTCACTGGGAGAGTTTAGGTTCCTTTGACATTGGTGGTTCAGGGTTCAGCTCAGACAGAGAATTGTGAGGTTTCCTGACTGAAAGGAAGAAAGTATTTGTATTCATATGCTAGTGCAGGAATAGTATGTTCCACTGATAGTGATGGAAACTCTTGTTGGACTTGGCTGAGAATATTCATTCTTTTGAACCTATAAAGTGCACTTTCAGAGATGCTCTCAAACTAACAGCTTCCTTGAACAATACGTGTTCATACTCAAAAGTAAAGCCAAGGAATTTGGCTCTTACAAGGCAAATGAATGAGCAGCAGGTTGAGAATTTGAGTTCCAAGTGGGGAATAAAGTCCATTTAAAATGTTACACAGCACTACAGTCAGAGCTACCAGCAGTGGGCATTCATAACACTGGCATGTACTTGCACTAAATTATAATAGCATTGAATATTAAAAAAAAACCAATCAAACCTCAAAGAGCTATATACTTCAAAATTAATCAGATCAAAGGGTTGGAGGAATGAGGGATTTTGAAAGTCTGTAAAGGAAAAAAAAATCATAACTGTAACTATAATCTTTACTCCTGAACATTATTTTATATATTTGCTTTTAGTATTTCTTCACTTCCTGTTTGCATGAAAATAATGTCTTTCACAAACCATCTCCATTAGGATTGTTCCCAAAGGAATTTTTCAAATCAAACTATATTACGGCTCTTTTAATCCTTTTCTTCCTCAGTTTGTATTTTCCTTAAAAAAATACTAATTTCTCTTTCTAATTTATTTTAAACCCAGCAATTTTCTGCTTGATATTTTCTCAGCTAATGCCAGACAATTTTTCCTCCTCCTTCTTATAAGTCCACATTTTTAAGAGCTTGTTTGATTTTTTTCTGATTACATATCAGCTATCTCAAGTGCTTTATTGTAACATTTATGGGTTTCATATATGTGTATTCTGCTTTTTTAAATATTGTTTCTATGTTCTCTTTAAAAGGAAGTACTACTCTTTAATTTTCCACATGCTGGTAATATTTTTATTGGCCAGATATAGAATATAAGATCACACATTACTGTGTCAGAGGGAAGAGTAATGAGTTTGCTTTTGTTTTATTAGATGTTAAAAATGGTTTACCAGTTTCTGAGAATTAGCTGACACTTT
The DNA here is from genome assembly GCA_003676055.1 of Chloebia gouldiae. Taxonomy (NCBI): domain Eukaryota; kingdom Metazoa; phylum Chordata; class Aves; order Passeriformes; family Passeridae; genus Chloebia; species Chloebia gouldiae. The sequence continues at coordinate 40,198,774 of QUSF01000004.1, forward strand.
TTTCCTCTATACCTCATTCCACTATAATTATCTATGAGGTGTCCATGGTGCTCTGGCTTCATATCTCTTCTGGTTTTGGCTGCAATTCTAACATGCAAATGACCAAGCTATCAATTTATCCCCCAAAACAAAAATGTCTATGAGGCAGCAAAACTTCTATCTTTTTAGAGATATTTTAGCACATTAGCAAAACAAATTACTCAGTGAAGGGCATACATACTTCAAGATCACTGGGTGCACACATAAAATCCAAAGTTTGTCCAGATGGGGAGCTCTTATGGGTGAGCTCCACAACCTCCAGGACAGCAGGAACCTGTCACTGGATGCTGTGTCAGGCAATGGGCTGACATGTTTCTTCTGCTCCTCTGCACACCACACACAGAAATACAACATAGCCCTGCATCCCTGGGAAGGTAAAACTGCTTTATCCAATAGCTTTGGGCTTTGGATCTGAATTTTAGGAGGAGCTGCTGGCTATGAAACTCTAACTCTGAGAACTGCAACTATAAAATCAGAGGGACTTTGGACACAAACTGGAGAGTGATACATCTGTTAATGTCTAGCACCCTTTTGTTCCTGGGAGCATTACTTGGGGATTGCTGCAGACTCCAAAGAAGTAAATCTCAACTTCTTCCCAGAGATCTACGTATGATCCATCACCCATCTGAATAGAAACAGGACTAATAGCAAAATAAAGACCCATCCTGACATGCAACAGGGAAACTTATTTAATCCTAGAACTGATGCAATATTTCAGAAAGACACTGGGAAGAACAAGGATCCCATACACTTAAATATAACCTCAGACTGTATCTCTGTATACAGGGGAAGATGAGTTATTTCTTTATGAGCCACTCTCATAATTAGTCTTTACCATCAAAAGGTAAAGAGCTGACTGGTCACTGGTGAACATTTCCTTTCCCACCCCAATATAAAACCAGCTAGTTTCCAGTTAGCTGGTTTTGCATTGCTACCATGTTCTTTATTCTTGCTCCTTCCAACCAAGTCACTTCTTCCTTCCTGGTGATCTATGTAGCACTGCTCTAAAGAGCATTATTGAAAAAAAATTCAAAATGTCATTGTCAAGAGCAGTCTCTGCTCTGAACACCATGACTGCTGAAGTAGCAATATACAGCATCTGTCAGTGTAAGCAGTGACTGAAAGCCTCTGCCATCAGCACCACCACACTGTGGATGCATCTTGAAGGAGGTTCTCACGGACCTCCTCATGCCCTAAAGAGCTGTTTCTACAAATGGTACATCTTTTGTAGCTCGGGTCTGTCATAACAAAAATAAAAGAAGGAGAAACTTTAGCTGTGGGTGACTGACTGAACACAAATGACTATAGGGTACAGAGGTTTAAAATGCAGCTCATTTCCCTCCTTGACCTAGTCCCAGCCTTAACTGCAACATCTTGAAGGTAAGTGTTAGAGGGGGCAGACATTTTTCCTGCAGGGTACTTCCATCTTGCACACAGTTTCATGAAGTTCTTCTTTTATGATCACCTTGTGCAATGTTGTGAGCCCAGCAGAATGGGCTGTGGCGGAGTGTTTTGGCATTTCAGTCTTGCACAGTCCTTCCAGTCCATGGAATGCTTCCAAGAGAACAGCTGAGTAGTGGCTGAAGAGATTAGCTGATTTCACACATGTATCCACTTTCCTTGAACTGGATAGATATCTGCAGTAATTCTTTGCTAATATTTATTCAAAGAGTAGCACTCTGTGTATGTTGTACTATATCCTGCTTCCACGCTTTCTACTCTATTCCTCTATTATTACTCTATTATTACTTGTGCCTGTTTTTTATATCTGTATTTTGTTCTTTTGTACATATTTTGCCCCATAATTACACACCTAGTAGAGCAGAGGTTTGGTCTGACACCAAGATATTTGCACTTATAAATATATGTAAGGACAGCAGTTCAGCTTCTCTTTATATGTTTATGACTTCATACCACCTTCCAGTCAGCTTCTCAAGACTGGTTTCAGGTCATCCAACAACTTCGTTTTTCTTAGGTCATTGTTCCTGTACTGGCCCATCTCCCCTAAATTCCCAACATTTCATTTTTACTAGACATATGGTCTGAGCCATATCTTGTAAAATAACAGATTTTGCCTGTCACAAATGTTGAACAGGCAAGGTCCAGTTTGTAATCAGAGGTAAGAGAAAAGAGTATGATCCAGAGCCAAACATTTTCAGGCTTTGGGAAGATGTAATTATGGTTTTGGTGTTAATGTTCAGGTGTACATCTGAGTGGCCTCAGTGGAGGGCAGAGAATCCCAGTTTAACATCTCTTTTCCAGGGAACACCAGTGACTGTGTGCTGCTCTCTTACAGGTTATCATGAACCCAACTCATCATTAAATCAAGAGAGCTACATGGAAGTAAGTAGGGGCTGACTCACAGTACCCAAGTATTTACCTCTACTAATTTTTGGTAACACAATAGAAATTTAGAAAATAGAAAATAGAAAATCCAGTTAGGTGTATCCAAACAATGGCTTCCTATGAGACATTTGATGCAAATATTTATTTAAATTTATGTCAAACTTTCAGGGGTTTAGGGAGAATTTGTACCAGAACTGTAATAGAGGACTGTCAAGGTTGTTCAAGTAACAGATTCTTTTTCTTATTAACTTAAATTAAATTATTATGAATAGATAACAAAGAATAAATACACAGCTAGAATTCTTGCTTTAACTTAAGTATTTAGAGAATTTAAACGTGAGACTGAAGAACAAGCTCTGTTCTGAAACCTCATTTAAAGGACCAATGTGATCCCATTTGAGGACACAATTTACAAGAAATATGGATTTTTTATAGCTAGATGTTCACATACACTGAATCCTGAATAAAGGATTCCTATCCCACCTAAAGCATTATATCTGGTTTAAAAATTGTCTGTACACTGATATAATGAGCATTTCTCTCTACAGAACAGGCTGAACATGAACCTAATGCTATGTGCTCATACATCAAAGTCAGTGGGTCCATGCTCATTTATTAAAACTTGAGCTGGCTAGTAAGTACTCCACCACGTCTAACTCACAAGATTAACCAAACTTCACCTCAGATCCTAGTTTGACTTGCTTTTTTTTTCCTTTTAAAGAGACTTTTCCAGTCTTCCCAGAGGACTCATGCACATTATTAATATCTGTATAATATTTTTAAGTCTTACATTATTAAAAATTTAAGAACAAATTAAATACTGGCAACAGAATTTCCTCTAAGTCACTCTCTGTAAAAATTCAGTAATGGCTTCAGAGGCAGCAGCTTTGCAAAGGTTACTGTCTGTTGCCTGGATGGGCATCCCTGTCCTTAATTGAGTGGAGAGGTGTAACGCTTTCTGGAAATTCACCTTTTGACTTGGAAATCTCTGCTCTGCTCCTCCTCTTCTCTCATTTATCTTGAATTGGCTAATCCTGTTTTCCTCTTGAACAACATTAAGCCTGACTATCCTACATAATCCCAGAATGGCCTCACAGTGTGAAAACCATCACTTTCAATAATTTCCCCAATGTAGCAATTATGTTGGAAATGTAACAATTTTTTTCCTACAGTAGGGTAGGTGTTACTTTCTAAACTTAGCAGAAGCAACTTCCCAGCTGGCACCTTTAACAAATATGGAAAAACAAACAAGAAGGTTAGATTCAATGATCTCAGAGGTCTTTTCCAATCTAATTGATTCTGTGATTATGTGAAATAAAAGTAGACATACATTCTATAACTCCCAAAAATGGCAGATACAAACAAGTGATCTAGAAGATGTTTGTTGAAACAAATAATTGTCAGAATAAGTACCTCTGACCACAAACATCAGTTATTACGTTCATGTAAATGCAGAATTTAGTCTTTAACTTGTATTTGCTTGTATTAACTTGTATCATAATCATTAATTATGATTCATAACAAGAAGGGTCAAAATCTTCCTCCCTTTTCTAACTCAACTAACTTGAAAAATGGCCCTTTCCCCCTCTGTGCATTAAAGGAGTCTTTCACCCAAACTGCCTCAGCATCCTCACTCCATTCTCACATTAGCTTTGCTCCTTGAATCCCTACTTCGCTGCTTGCCAGCATAGAAAAGGAGCTAAAGGGACACTCTGCCTTTCCTCAGAAAAGGAGCTAAAGGGACACTCTGCCTTTCCTCAGAAAAGGAGCTAAAGGGAGACTCTGCCTTTC
>QUSF01000004.1:40202959-40229399 GCA_003676055.1 Chloebia gouldiae
ACTCTGCCTTTCCTCAGAAAAGGAGCTAAAGGGAGACTCTGCCTTTCCTCAGCTGCAGTCTTGTTGCCCCCCTGTAGCCCTGTTAAGAGGAATAGTCAGGAGTCATCAGCCAAATCCCTGCCTAACAAGTGGGAAATGGGACTTGGAACGAAGCCTTGATTTGGACAGAATTTCACTGGGACAGCATCTGAGTATTTTCAGAATTTGAGGTACTACATTTCTGAGATGTGAAAATGCGTGATCTTGTCAACAGTATGTTGCACTTGCAGGTATCCATGGTCTCAAACAGCCAAGCAAACAGTCACAAGCCACAGGATAGTTGCCCAGAAGTTTGATATAATTAATTACAGGGACAACAGGGTCAATAGTTCAATTGAAGGTTCAACAGGGTCATTAGTTCTATTGAAAGTTCTACTACAGATAAAGACAGAATATATACCAGAATATGGTTTTTAACCTGATGGGAATATTTTTGTTCAAAATAGAGTTAAATTTCCTGGCTGAAACGTGTTATCTTAGAGAACATAATTATGGAAAGAACCTGTGACATGTGCATTGTCAACACGGATTTCTGAGGACTCTGCTTATTTCCTGCTGTTGCTGCACCACAGCTCTCAATAAGAACATACCCTTTCAGGTGTGTTGCTCCCTGTTTAGTCAGCCAAGAGTGAAGGTCTTCATATTCAGGATTGTTTCCAAGGACCTGTGACAGATACAGCAATATTTGTCTCTTCCATTGTGGAAAAGGTGCTGTCTGACACCTGCAGAAGCCCTGTGTAAACTGGCATGCTCCTCATACGTGCAGGCTGGTGCTCAGCTCAGTACATTTAAACTCCTTAGCACACAACAACACCCACCAGGAATAAATTACTCTTCTACCCACATTAAATGAACCAGGAGACCTCTCCAGGTGAAAGTGCAATTTTGTTTTTTGTAGTCATTGCAGAAACAAATAGACTTAACCTTGTAGATCTTCATAGGAGATATTTTAGCTGAACAAGAATTCCAAATTTGAGACTTGTGTGGTTATAAGTGGTATGGTTACTATCAAGAGAAATCTTTGAATTAATCTCAGATAAAATAAAGTGAGAGTTCTCTACTTTGTTCTTACCTAATATAAGAAATTTTATTTCTGACACATATCTGCAGAGCACAGTTTAGTATTAAGCATGCACTTCTGGGTGGAAACCAGCTACAAAATTGAATTCTTTGCCATAGTTCTTGTTCTCTTAGATAATGGTTGAACAAGCTAGTCTTTGTTTTCGATGGTGCTTGACTTGAAGTTGTTCATTTAGTGTTTTGGCACTAAATAGAACAACCTTTTGGCAATCGCTGACTGTGTACTTGCTCAATATTTTGTTTAAAAATGCCGTAATGATAAAATCTGTTCTTCACTCTAATAGAAAATACTGACATATTCAAACACCGCAGATTTTGCACTAATACCTAAGAGAATGGGAAATTGCTAAGGTAGGAATTCTGTAAATTAATAGTTTATTAAATTAATATACTAAGTTATTATTATATATTATACTGATATCTCAAATCATTCTTGTTCTTTTTATGAACATATAAATCTGCATCTGTTCTGGACATAAAGCCATTCCATGTTGCATTCATGATTTCAGTAACACCACTTCTTGACAATATCAGCCTTGGATGGGCAACAAGCACTCAGAAATTGCAGAGGGAAATAGATGCCAGAAGCCAGCCAGGCAAGTGCATATAGTTTGCTATAATATCCAGTTAGCAGGTCTGTAAAAGAGCATCCTTTTACTTCCTGTTTCACATGAGGTAGGCTTGCAAGTCTTATGCTTCTAGAGCATTGCTGCATATCCTTACACGTCATGTCAGTTTCATCCTGATTTTCAAATCAGACTTCAGTCTGTAACTACCAGTGGTTCTTGTGATGATTATATTTCCTGCTAGCAATAGGAAAAGACCTATGTCTATCCTCAAATAATGTGGTCAAGGATATGCTAGTCAGACTTTAGGTGTTGAGGATGTAAAAACCAATTGCCAATAATCGGGATAGCTGCAAATATATAGAGAACTAAATGCACAGAGAGGGTAAATCTCTAAATACACTGCAGAGGATAACCCTTCTCTTTAGGCTCAGTGATCTTGCAGATGATGGTAGTGACACATGAAGAAAGCAGACTGTCCATAACACCTCCTGCTCAGTCCAGCCCCTCTCAATGCCATTTCCAGCTCTTTTAGCTTGCCTTAACCAGTGTTGCAATGTCTTCAAGAAACAGCGAGCTGTAAGCAAATCTGGTTTGGGATTGTGGCCAAAATTTAAGATATAGCATTACCATTGTACAGCATACTACCTACAATTACTATTCCTTCCACTTTTCCTCCTTAATCTCCCAACATTCCCATGAGAAGGGGACAAGAAGATTCTCTGCATACCCGCCAGGACACAGTGTGGCGGCACTTCCATCGTGAGTAGTTTTATTCTTTGTAGTCACTGGAATGAAGAGAAGTAGGAATGAAAGGGAGATCTGCCTGGAGTTGTTTCTCCAATACGCTGTGTCACACCGTTTCTTCCCTGCTTGGAGCAAGCACATGTCAAGAAGGCTGCCAACAAAAGCATTGTTTCTGACTTTCACTGTTTCAACAAATACTGTTTTGACACTATGAAATGTGGCTCTGAGTTTTAAATGCCTTGTTTTCAGGGAATGGCAAGGGCAGGAGTGATTGAACTTGTGCACAGACTGCAAGCACTTAAAATCCTCACTAGTGCCATAGCTCTGGCCTCCACCCTTTCTTAGCACTTAACCTGACATTGTTATTAAATACTGAGCTTTGTTATAGACTGTCCTAGAAGTGGCTAGGCTTGTTGTGTATTTAAGATTTTAATAGGATTTGTCCTGGATAATCTTCCATGTTGTTACTGCACAGTGTAAAACTCATTGGTCTTTATTCAGAGAAAGTGTCCTTAGACCCATTTATTTACTTATTCATGTATAGTTGTGCTTCTGACCTGCTTTTTCAGGCATCTTTTACCCTATCCCTTTATTTACCAATGTGGGAACCAGCACAAGCCATCATCCCTTCAATTCCTCTGATTTTTAAACCTCTGCGCTAAGACCCTAAGACATACCCATTTTAATGTAAAACACACACATACCAGAAAAAAAAATGGGGGGAGGGGGGTGGGAAAGGAGAGAGAAAAAAAGAAACTAAACCCCAAGCCTGCTTATCTCAGTTTAGAAGTGAAAACAATGCAAATTCTAAACCCAAGGAATTTTCCCCTCGCTTCTGTAAAAGTACTTTGTCAAAGTACATTGCTTATCAAGGTGGATCATCTCCCAGGACCACTGAATTTAGTGAATTGCACAACACAGAGATAATCATTACTTCCATAAGAACTGAGAGAAAGCCTTTGCTTTGAGAACAGCATACTAAGTTTTGTCATCTGCAAAGGAATCCTTCAGTGGAAAAGGTTTAATTGAATATCAAGATTTTATAGGTCAGATACACTGGAACCTCTTTTTGCTACTTAAGAATCTAGGACATTATAATGCTACATGAGAGAAAATAAACAAAATTTTATTATGAACTCTTAGTGGTACTTACCAATTCAGCTTGGAACCACTAGATGGGAAAGTGATTTCACATTATTGATTACAACACTGCATGTTGTATTTCCTCAGCCACCCTAATCAGTGTAAATGTAATGAATTAATGTGACCCATGACAAGCTGGTTCAAACAAGGGTTTAGCTTGATGGAGCTTCAAGCCATAGTGTGTGCAAACCACTCAGTACTTACTAAGTGTTATACAAATCATAAAAGAAAAAAATCATTTAAACCTTTCAACATGCAGCAGTCACAGCAAAATTGAAATACACCACAGAGCCTAGAGAACAGGCTGAAATGACTCTTGTACACCTCCAATGTATGTGTATGTGTATGTTGTATGTGGCTATATACAACCCAGATAATTCCTAACAGAGTGAAAGGCTTCTCTCAATTTTTTCACCTGCAGACAATATCCTTTCTTGCTCTGACCCACCTTCACTTGTGTGGGACACAGCTGGACTGATTTCCTGGGAACTGAAACTCTGTATGGAAAACAAGGCTGTCAAACTGATTTTAACCAGATTTTGACATAAATCTTCCAACAAACTGACTTAGTGTTCAGCTGGGAAATGTTTCAGCTGCTGATGTATTCAGTGCAGGCTTCTCCCCCTTGATTCTTCCCTTAGAAAAAGAAGACTCTGTCAGTTAGCAATGTTGAGCATATAACAAGGAAAACAGCTTTTCAGCAGATGCAGGCAATTCTCTGTCATCAGGAATCTCTGAGTCAAGAAGGGATGTTTGCCTAAATGATTTGCCCTAAATGTAAATTGGTAAATTACATGAAAAAAGTACAGGATAAAATACGTATGAGAGCACAGTCTGCGATGTAGAAGAGTCTGATTCAAACAAAAGTGGTTACCTAATAGTTTTAAGTCTTTGAGTCAAGAAATGTAGTGTTTGGAATACTGGTGACAAAGCATGGGACTTGCATTCCTCTGTGCAGCCCAGCTGAGTTATGCTGAACCACTTTGAAATTCACCAGCGTAAGAGATTTGGGTTTCCTGGAGCCTTGAATTCAATCCAAAACTTGCAAGAAAAGAAAGCGCTCCCCACCTGTTTGCAAGAATGATTCAGAGAGAACAAATGAGCATACAAAGGAGTTCCAAAACTGCAGGATCCACACCATAAAAGCAAACTTACTTTTCCTGTTCCTCTTCTTGTTGGACAGAAATGCAAAATGGAGATGAACAGCCTTCTGGATCATGTTTGTTTCAGAAGGTTTAAGACCCTCTAGCTGCTATGAAACATATGTCACACTTTAGATTGAAGAGAGTAATTTATTTGTTTATTCTTGTGAAGATGAGAAAAAAAAGTGTCCTCATTTCACAGCAATATTTTCTCTATCAAAAATGTTTTTGCAGTGATAACGCTAATAATGGAAAACAGCCCTTTGTGTCAATATTAATCTGAGATAAATTTCAGTAAGAAAACCTACTTCACCTTCAATTTCCAAAAGAGTCAGCTTTTTACAGAAATATTTTTTTGCATCCATTTCCATGATCATTTAATTAATTCAGCAATGGACAAGTTTTCTTCAAGCCCCTTCAGCATACACTGCGTAGAGATTGTAAACCTCTTAGTTCAGATTTGCATTTAATGTATTCATTACTGCCTATTTTAATTGATCTAGTGCAGTTTTCTATCTATAGTGTCCAAAATTCTTTCCAGAAACTTGAACAACATTCCTAAATTATTAAGAGCAATTTAAACAAGAGACAACTGCGCTTTATTGTATTGCATTAAAGGAATCATAGATCTTCTACTCCCTATTTGAATAAAGGCATCAGGACATAAGCATATATTAGAAATAACCACACACAGAATATCACATCTAGCATGACTACAGACAGTCACATTTTTCCTAATCAGCAGCTTAAAAAAATCTGTTCAATTTATTACTAATAGTTCAGACTCTACCTTCATTTCATCAGAAATATTGCTAGCATTCAAAGGAGGTGAAGAGTTACAAGATGTACACTTAAAATTAGGCACCATCTGCAACAATCACTACCAGTTACAACATCAGTCTCCTACTGAAGACTGACAGTCAAACTGTCACGGATATTTGCTTGATGATGGCAACAGAAAAGAGCAGAATAATCTTCTCTTCATCCCTAACTCTGCAAGTCATTTCATTGTAAGAAAGTTCAGTCCATACAATTCTTGTTTTCAAAATATGAACACACAACACCAGTTTTCAGCCATTTGCAGCAACCAATGAAAGCAGATAAGGATTTTCATAGTTTTTAGATCAATAAAGCCGAAAACTGACTATAAAAGGTCAACAGACAACTCATCCACTGACGTGTTGAATGTTCAATACAGTACAAGTCTAGCTGCTCAAGTCTGACAGCATTCTTGTTTTATATCGTACTTCAGCACCGCAAAATGATAAGGACTCTGACAGCTCAGTTTAGCAAATCCTGCAAGACCAATTAGTCACCCCCATGATGCATATTTATAGAATATATCTAAAACCCACGGTCTGTGATAACTTACAACACAGAGCCCATGAGAATTCCTCATGAGTAGTCCTCCTGTCCCTACTCAGACTCACGGAGGAAGGGTTACTTCCGTGAGCAGGGAGTGCAGGCTTTCAGAAGTCCCAACGTGCCATCTTCGTGCACACGCAGGATTGCACAACCTCGAGGCTCTGGCAGGATCCTGCTGCTCTCCACTGGACTGTGTGCACATCAGGCACCTGCTGCAGGGAGCTGAACCCGGATTCGAGGTTCAGTGAGAGCACGCTCTGAGCATGGTGGTTGTCCACAGCCCTCTCTCACTGTCTGGAGAATTCGGCCACTGCAGAGTGAAAATGGCATGCAGATGTCACCGTGCCAAAATGGATTCAAATTCTCCCTTATTTTGAATAGTTTTGATGCTGTGCATATTTATTGAAACTGGAATTTTCACACTTGATGATTTTTTTCTTCTGGATTCTGTGCTGGACACTTCATCATCTCAGCTGCAGAACTGTAGGACTTGCACAGTTCTATCTGTAGATGACATACTAAACCTGTGACTACCAAAATAAAGTTCAGTATTTTGAAATTAGTCTTAGGGGTGTTAGACCATTTGCCCTCAAAATTACTATGCCTTATTTAGCAATATATAAAACAAAGAAAATATATCCCAGGTACTTAAAAACATATTTTCAAAAGCAATACACTGTTACTGATTAACTTCTCAGGGACTTCAGTGATGTCCACCACAGAAAAGTAACTGAGGAAATTGCTGACTGTATTCAGTGAGGATTGAATAACACACAGTAACAAAGCATTAGGACACTTAGGTAAAAATAATTGAACAAAAAACATTCATTATCTAAGCTCTGTCTAAAAAAAGCAAGAACCCTCCATGAAACATAAGATTTCACATATGTAATTTAAAGCTGTCTCATGGAACTGCACTGATGGTCTTAACATCAATATCTCCTAGCCTTTTGACATTGCAAACTTAATAATACTTTACAAAAATAAAGTAAATTCTCCTTAAAATTTACTAAAATAAAAATAAAACAATAGCTAAAAACTATAAATACAATAAACCCTCATATTAATAGCTACATAAATGATCATCAGGTTTGTCTCCAAAGTGATTATGATTGTGATTGTGATTGTGATTATGATTATGATTATGATTATGATTATGATTATGATTATGATTATGATTATGATTATGGTTATGATTATGATTATGATTGATTATGATTATGATTCCTGCTATTGCAATAAGGTCTTAAAGAAATGATAGCAGTCATTCGATGTTTATAAACTTTAGGCAAATTTCCAAATGAAATTAATTTATGGATAGTTTTTACAGGTCTGCATTTTGTTCAACATTTTCCATTAGTTTAAGTCTTTATGCTGTAGCATTATCCAAGCTGTGAACTGAAATATTGAGTAGAGAAATGTACTTTTAAAAGTAACTTTTAAAAATTACTTCACAATAGAGATTGAACACATATACAAAGACATCCCCATGCAATATGCTTTCCCTTCAAGAAGGATGACATAACAGAAGCTTAAATTATTAATGTGAATGGCAATATTTGAACTGAAATACTAAAGAGGTCTCTGCTAACTTTTATACCACTTCTATAAATTTAGTTAATTTCTCTGAGTCTTGAAGAATACATGGACCAAAGGATTTTGTTTCTTTTTCCATGTTTGTCCTTGCTTGTATGCATTTAATTATATCCTCCATGCATTTTTTTTTTAATAAGAATATCTGCTACTGATTTAAGATAAGGGACTCAAGGGTCTTATAATAGAAATATATGTGTATATATATATATGTATATATATATATATATATCTCCACTTATATGTAGTCTTTAGCATATATTAATACAAACAAACAAATTGTCATTCAGCAGAATTATGTTCACCACAGTATATTAACACAGATTTTTTTTGAGCTTGTGCATCACCAACAGGTTCCTTTGAGAGTTTATAGATACTGCTCAGCATAGCACTCCATTTCACCCACTTTTTCGCTAGTTGTACCATTTTCTTCTCTGAGCCTGCAAACACCAATTGCTTCTAAAGACTGATTTTTGATTTGGGTCACTAAAGCACTGCATAACAGACCTCAGCTTTCAGCTGGCTGTACACAATGCAGCAATGGCCCTATGGCATTGCATAGGTATAGGCAGAGCTCTGATCCCAAACACAATGCTGCAGTGTCAGTGCCTCAGAAAAAAGCAAATTCTCTTAGGTGAAACTTCATATCAATGCAGTGACACTATTTCCTACTATGAATTTACCTTGGCAGCTGCTAGCTGAGGGATCTCTGCAACACGCACCACTGCACAATGCAAATATGCCCTCCAGTATTTGTGTGTACATCAGTTTTTTAGTCTATAATACCAATTGCAAATATTGGCATGCACAGTTGTGGTGTCTGTGTTTACAAACTGTAAAGAGGCTTAAGTGTTTATCCCCTTTATACACAGAGATATCCCGGACATGTTCAGACAACATGGAAACCCTACTCTGGCCCCCATGTTCACACTTCTCATGGTACAGGGTGAACTTTGTTTTTCCTTTACTAACTCTGGACAGGATCTTTACTAGCTTTCTATAGGGGGAATGTCTTAATACAGTACCCTAAGTTGTTCTCTGGTGGATTTGCTCCCCAGAGGATAATGGTTAAATAAAATGAGAGATATTATACTCAATATCTTTTACTCTCTAATCATATCAGTATTAACCAGACTCTTATGTTGCAGCTTGCCAGTCTCCAGTGCCTGATTCAAAATGTTAGGCTTTTCTTGTGTTCTTCTAAATGACACTTTAAACTTTGAAATTAACAGATCAGAAACAGATCTTAATCAAGCTATGTATTACTTGTTTCTAGGTAAAACATAGAGGTTGCAATGGAGGTTAGAGCATTATGCTCCTCTACAATGCACACACTAAAAGATAGGAGAACTACTCATATTAATGAAAAGGCTTAAAATCTCACTTATAAGGTGATTTGATTTTTCAGTTAATGAATTTTATCTAAGCATTTGGAACTAAAGGAATGAATCAATGGCTCTGTGTTTGACTAGAAAAGAACATTAAAGGAGTTGTATCCCTGTTTTAGTCTTTAACTTAGACTAACTTTAGATAGCTTTACTTTAGATAGTCTATATTATGTCATACTATGAAATACTTAACTGCAGATGATTGAAATCTAGTTCATCTTCACATAAGAGAACACCTATAATGTTAATGAACAACTTTTAAGCTGAAATTGATCAATTACCTTACTTTTCCATAGAAGATTTCAGATAAAAATAATGCATTTGAATTTGCACAGGTAAAAATTCAGGGACAAGCAGAATGGTACTTCAGCTGAATTCCATGCCAAGTGTCCCAGCATCACTCTGGAGGTTAAACATGGCTTCAGATGTGGCCAAATGACCAGCCAGAACAAATCGAGCAGGCAGTGCCTTGTTAACTTGAATTTTAGCCCTCACAGAGAGGCAGTGTTGAAATTCCTGTCAGTTACACGTTGTTTTCCTCCTTCCCTTGAAACGAATACTCCCTACTCCAGTACGGCACCAGGTGGACTAGACAACGTTTTGCATGTCCCTATGAGTTCATCATTCTATCTTTTTAAACTATAAATGGAGACACTGATTTCAGGCATTATTGCACCCAAAAGTTAACCAAGTTTGCTCTCACATTTTATTTGCATTCTATGGGTATCTATGAAGATAAGATATGATGGTCTAATTTTATTTTATGAAGAAGCAGATTCAGAAATCATGAATAATGTGTAAATAATATCACCACTATGTAGCATTTGATCACATAGGGTTAAAAAGAAATCATTTGAAAATGCTAACAACTCTTTTACAGAAATATTTAATTCAATTTAATATTGCAGATGCAGAGAGTAGGAATATGATCCTGTGAAAAAGTAAGAGAAACTATAGAAAGAAATTTCAGGGTTTTCAGATCAAATGCAAAGGCAAAATCTTCTATATTTTCTGTTTAAAAAAAAAGCAGATACATCAAAAATTCTTCTAACATATTAATATTTCCATTTATGTAGTCAGTTGTATGGATTTGATCATGAGGTACAAAAATCAGACCTGTTACTCACAACTGATTTTTAAAATATGCTCTCCCATATCACCTGTATATGTCTATTGAGTGAATGAAGGTGAAAAAGGTGAAATACAATTTGAAGAGGAATTATTTATTTGAATAATTAATAACACTACCTAATCAATTTATCATAAATATTTGAGATTATTTTTGCAAGTCTCATACATTTTAACACATTTCATAATAATTTCTGAGAAGAAATAGAAGATAAGTAATTTAATATGGCAAGAGTCATATGTCAGAGTCAATGAATTAACCACTTATTAGTGTCAGGATAGTTCATTCATTACATATATGAGATTTGAAAATTCCAGTCAAAAATATAGGGAATAACCTCTGATGGTGCCTTAAAGTTCAATTAAAGGGGTTAAACTGAACTGTAAACCAGTTTCAGCCTAATAGTGATGACCAGACTGGAATGTCTCAGAGATCACAGTGCTTCCCTGAACATGCAGGAAATGTATATGAAACCACAGCATAGCAACTGTTGATATAAATTGATTTTTAGTGGTAAGTAATACAATGATTCATGAAGTATGTATTTCTTCTTACTAACATAATCTCTTAATAAGCTTATGTGTGTTACCCACATGAGTTTACCATACTATTTTATCATTACTTTCATTACATACCATTTTAATCCATTATTTTTTTTTCTAGATCTTCATCCTGGAACTTTGATAATAATCATTAGAGACAATGATATTTGCTTAAATTCTCACTGCATGTATTTCTGTATGTACAGATATCTTGTAGCCATCTTCTTTTCCTTGTTAAATAATGCTAAGTAAATTGTACAGACTTACACATCATAGAGGTTGCCAAAGTTATAATTCATGACTGAATCTGAACAATTCTTTCCCTCAAAACTTCCAGTTCAATTTTGTTAGGTTGCCTTTATTAAAATAGTTGTATTCTTAAAATGTTCAGAACAACTAGCATATTTCTTGCTTTTGTTAGCTGCTCAGTTAAAAACTGTGCTTTTTATTTCCCTCTTAGTGTTGGAGTTACTTCTTCAAATCTAACAGAGAGTAGATTCTTATGAGATATTAGGAAAAAATTCCTTTCATGTGAGGTGACTGAGATGCTGGAACAGGTTGCCCAGAGAAGTTGGGGATGCTCCATTCCCTAAAAGTGCCCAAGACCAGATTTGACAGGGCTCTGAGCAAGATGGTCTAGTGGAAGGTGTCCCTGTCCATGGCAGGGGGTTGGAACTGGATGATCTTGAAGGTCCCTTCCAAACAAACCATTCTAGAACTCTATGATTCTATGATAATTTTTCATAAAACATAATAGAAAATCAATTTAGAGAATTTCAAATGGACATTCAGTTTATATCCTTGCCCCAAGAGCACTATCAACAGCACTTAGACCATTCCCGTGTGGATGTTTTACTAACCTAGTGATAGAAATTGGACAGTATTCCTAGGCAAACTAAATGAGTATTTCACTACCTTTTCAATGCACCTCTAACATCTCTCCATAATAGCTAAACTCCATTCCATTTTGAACATTGCTATGACTCCAAAGAGTACAGAGACTATACCAGTGCCTTCATCCTTGCAGGAACTGTTTGAACCCATGTGGGATTATGGGATCTGCTTTCTTAGTGAAAAACTGTGTTTCTCTACACCCCAGGATAGAAACACTATAAAAGGTTAACTTCCCAAAGTACTATAGCTGTAAATGACTATTTTAACATACTTGAAAAGCATTCTTCACTCCCTCATTGCTCCTAAGATAAGGAATATTCCAGAAAATATTCTTGCATATCTGTCCTTTAATATCTCTAGGGCTAGAAATCACATGGATTTTTTTTAATCATAGGTAGAATCCAACTAATTTTTAATGGTGAAATCATGTTTACTCAGAAAGGAAACAGCTGAAATAACCCTAAAATTGCCCATAGGAAAAGAGGAGTCCCCCAAGGAAAGGGCCATATTACTGACTTGCCAACACAGAAAGATTCTCATTGTGTACACCTGCATTTTTCTCAGCCAGTGGGATAACTGCTGACCTTAAATAGCATTTGATTTCTTCATTTTCACAAGCAAAGAGCTCCATAGGCAGGTGCAAACTAATTGGAAAAAATTTGTATCAGGTGGAACTTCTTTGGAGGTTTTTGAGAAGCTAATTATCGTCACTTGCCCTAAGAAGAAGGGGAAAAAAAAAAGTAAAGTAATTCACTCAAACTTTCTGCTCAAAAGTCACCTAGAAGTTTCTTAAATTGTGTTTATCCCACAAGAAACAAAAATTTGGGAAAACTAAGCTTAAGCAAAAATTCTTGTTGCTCACTTCATGACATTTCCTCAGAAATGTGGAAAGAAGACTCCTCCTAGAGTGTAAACAGCTGAGGGAAAGTCAGAGCATCCTCTATTTACCTCTGCACCTGCAAAAGAAAACGAAAATGTCTGAAGCCCCACCTTTAAAGAGCCTTGTGAAACAATCTGGGAACTGAGCCAAATTCTGCTCTCTCACTATATAAGACTAGGGAACAGACAGGTATTTCCTCAGAGGCAGGTTGTTCGGTAGTTCCTACCGGACCTCCAGAAGATGGGTAAAGGTGGTGGGACACGAATACCACTATGGATATCAATATTAGCCCTGGTCTTCATACAGATAGAAGGTAGGAAGATTCACTTGCTTGGCATTTTTACTGTTTTAAAGAATTTATAACTTTGGAGTTTTAAGCTTTTTTTTTTTTCTTGGCTTTGTGAAGTTAATGAACCTGTTACCTTCATGCAAGATTTTATTTACTGCTTAAAATACTTTCTTTCCTAAGAAGAGAAAATTAACTCTTTCGAAACTGCCATCCTGTTTTTCTTCAGTTGAAATCTGGATTAGCTCCACTGCATTGAGTGGAACTTTCTCTGAACTTATATGTCTACAAAAATGTCTCAAGATTTGCATTTAGCTTTTTATATCCACTTTAAGGTGGTATAGCATTTCTAAATGTTCAAACCAAAAGGTGCAAAGACACCTCTAGAAAGGAACAAATCAGCTGAGGAGTGTCTGCATGAATTATTAAAGACTGTTTATCAGCTTATGATAGAACATTGAAGAAAGGGAAGATTTTGCCTGAAAATCATCAGGCAATAGGTTTTAGAAATTAATTTACTCTTGCTTATGAGGTTGCATAAAAGCTTAGCAAACAAGGTTGGTTTGCAATGAGCTGAAAACAAATGGTACTGCTATAAATATTCTGAGGGAACTTAATAGTCACAGATGGATGGAAACCTCTTCATTTTTTTTTTCCTTTTTTTCACCTAATAATTTTCCTTTAAGTTTTAGGTAACAAAAATGTTAGTTTTAAATGCATTTTGATCTCTAGTGCAGATCCTACTGTATGATTTCATATTTTTCCTGCTCTTTGGCAGTTCCATAGTAACTTACGTTAAGAAATGGTAGTGTCAAAGAATACAGGACTAGCTGTAGCATTAGCAAAACATGCAATGGCAGCAGGGATCTGCAGTGCATGTGGCATGAGACAGAGCAGAGCCACACAGTACATGGAGAGAGAGGCAAAAACCTCTCTGAGGCTGGGCACTGAAGGAGTCCAGAAGCACTGAATGGTTCCTACCTTAAAAAAGGACACATGTCCTCTAACCCCAGCTCTTTCCCCAGGAGGGGACTTGCAGAGTTCCCCACAGCTCTGCTTTCAGCCTTAGCCCCTCTAGTGGTCCTATCCACAGACTGCCCTGGTGAGGTGCACCCCAAGGGGGTGAACCTGCCCTTGCAGTTTTCTCTGGCCAGAACAGTCTTCACCTCAACCTGCCCTCTGATGAACTCTCACTAAACACAGCACTGAAAGCCCCTCTGGATAATGCATGTATTCTAATTCTGATGATGAAGTGGAATGGAATGAAAAATTGTTTCTTTGCTTTGGGACAAAATCAGCAGGCACAAATGTACCTATTGGAAAGACCTATTTCCTTCTGTGCAGTGTGGCTTTTGCATTTATTTTCCTTCTGTGGCTTATTGCAAAGAATGCTTGAAGCTATATAATAGAGAGTAACTTTGGCTTTGACAAAGATCAGTCCTCTAACCCTAAAGTGAATTCTTCATGTACAAAAGGGACTTATTTGAAAGCCATCTAGCTAGCAAAAAAGGTTTCATTGATGCTTAAAGCACAGAGTGATCATAAAATTTAAGAAATTTAGGTCCTTATCTGAAAAGCTTTTAAGGGAATCCAGGGGTATACTGTGACAGAATAAGGACCTGCTCAAATCACCACAGGCATGTTTTTGATGGCTTCCCTGCAGTAACTTATTACCCAAAAAGTTGAAAAAGGAAAAGGTCAAAGGAGTGGTGTTTGGCCACTATGATTGCATGTAGCATGTGTCCTGATGCATTTCTGGCCTCCTGTATATAAACATATCTTTGATTTTTTGATATACTGAGTGTTCCATGTTTAAACAGATAAAATTGAGACATTATGAGGGGACTCAAGAAAATTAGACATTCACATTTCCTTTACTACTCTTCTTGATGCAGTTCAAGCCCAGGGTGGTGAACAACCAACAGAGTATGTTTCTCCATCTCTCCTGCAGCGACAAAAAAGTAGGTATTTTTATGCTAATCTCTTTCTAAGGTTTTGCTCCAAATAAGGGTGATAAATAGCAAGATTACTAGAATATTTTGATTCCTAGCTACACACATACCACACACATTAAAAGAGAAATCCTCTGTACAATATATCCAGTTCTTAGACAATTTCTGACTGCTCTTAGCTTGAGAACTTCCTCTGAGATCTGGGCCAGTGGATCTGCTCTACTGATATGATACAGTTATCTAATCTTTGACTTCACAAAAGGTACATAACTTATATCTAAAAGTGTATTTTCAGAAGAGGTGTGTGTTTACATACATATCACCAAGGTATTTGATAGTAGGTAATAAAAGGCACATTTTTTACACTGTGTCAAGATGACTGCATCAGTCACAAGAGAATAAGAAAGCTGTAACTACCTTAAACATTAGAATAATTAAGTACTACAGGATCATGCATGACACATAACTGTACAGTGCAGGGTGGAAGGATCCAAAGTTGACTGGTGTATTAGTGATGACAGGCTGAAATAACTGATAATTAAGTCTGCCCTGGAAAATGTGTGCCAGAGGTTATTTAAAAATAGCTGTTGTAATCACTATTACAATAGAGTTCCCTGAGGATCATATTGCTGCTTTTGAGTTCAGTGCATAAGGGCCAGCATCAGATGGGAGTCTTGAACAAATGGTGGAAGAAAGTACTACAGTCTGTGCAATTTAGCTGTTAGTGAAATTTATAGAAAGACAGAACACAAAGTAATTTGTAAAAACCACCAATAAAACATTGTGAAAACTTTCCACTAGAGTGTAACTAGTCATAGGAAATATTATTCACTAAAAAGCTAGGCAATCTCTACCCATGCTTTATACTTCAGAAAAGCTTAAACCTGGCCATTTTTTCTCCTTTCTATTTTCTACCAGCTTTCAAATCCCAAGGAGTGACAATCATTCCACCTTTTCAAAATGCACTGAAAGTAAAGGGTAAGTTAAGTAAATGTCATGGCTCAGATATCTGTGCCCTTGTTAATGAGAAAGAGCATGGAGTGACCGAAAAAAAAACCCCAATAAATTGTGTAAGAACCTTTAGCATCATAAAAGAAAAAATTAACCGAGAATTAATTAATCAGGTACCACAGATAATCTAAATGTGAATACAGTGCTTTTGACTCATTGTTCTAGGATGCAGCTGTAAGAAAAAAAAAGTAATATATATATTTAAATATGCATACATATTGTATGTGTTTTTCCCCAGTATTACGTATATTTCCAGTAAAGAGAGGAAACTATTAGTGTGCTAACAAGTGTTGAGACATCTTATCTAGGAAATAGGGTACAATGCAAGCAGGCTGAGTGTAAATGTGGACAGAGATTGGGAAGATAATCAGGGATTTTGGAGAGTATGCTTGCAAGGAAAGGAAGACAGAAAAGAAAGAAGAGCTTTCTATAATGGACTGGAGGAAGAGTAGGGAGATTATTCAAGACCCTGGACACTTCAAGGTGAAGTGTAATTCTGGCACAAGAACCACCAGGTATACATGGGACAGGAATATGTTTCGGAATATGCTGACAAAAGTCTTCCAGCCATTTAGAAGTTGTGGGTATGAGTGGCCTTCCCAAGTAGGAGTATCAGCTAGTTTTAAACTAGCTTTAAAATGGTTTTATGGTGAAAGTTTAGGACTCCATACATTTAGGAAAGGATATATGGGATAGGGAAGTCATCAGAACTAGATCATTGGATCTAGTGACCCCAGAGGTCCCTTTTGATTCTGGGCCCTATATCCCTATGCAAAACTGATTAAGCACAAAAAAACAACTGAAATAAATAAAAAAATAATGACCAAAAAAATCTTGACAAAACAGAAAAAAGATTATAAGCTTTTGGAAAGAGGTTGTTGAAAGAAGCAAGAGGGATAAAGCATCTACAGGGAGGGTGTTACAAAAAACTACAGAAAATTCTTACTGCTTATTTTGAATCCACAGCTGGCAACCCCTCTCACAATGGCCGTGTGTGCAGCACATGGGGTAACTTCCACTTCAAGACCTTTGATGGGGACATCTTTTATTTCCCTGGGGTCTGCAATTACATCTTTGCATCCAACTGCAAGTCTTCCTATGAGGACTTCAACATCCAGATTAGGCGTGCAATGGTGGAAAATGCTACTGTGATCACTCATGTCATCATGAAGCTGGAAGGAGTAGTGATCGAACTGACCCCCAGCTCTGTCCTGCTCGACAACAAATTGTATGTTCCTACCTTGCTCCAGTGGACTCTTTGAGCAAGTATCCATTTCCCTCACCTCATCATTGCTCCCAAGCAATGGTAGGACTCAGGTCCTTCCTGAATTAGTAACAAATACAAAGGAGGGCTTGACAGCAAGCTAAGTATCACTTGTGCAGCTGTGGCTGTTTTCTTCAGATGAGCTGTATCCAATATGCTGTCCCACTGCTACAACAATGTGTATGTATGCAATTAAGTCTATAAGCTGCATTCTTTACACCCTTGAAGTTAGTAGGTTCCATTAATTTTTAGCATAGCAGAATCCCTGCAAGGTATTTTTGACAGTTTTTGTCCTTGCACTGAACAATGTGCAGTAAAGCAGTGACTGCTTTTCAGCTTGTACCTGAATTAATTTAAAATTTTGTTCTGCAAGCTTGCTATCTATGTAGCAATTGTAGCACTGACTTTGGCATAGGGTGTGAAACCTACCTAAAAGGCCAGGTAAATATTTGGGCAGCTATCCCACAGTGAGTTGTCTATTATTGCAGCTTTGTACAGTGAATTAGTCTAAAGGTTATCTTGGGTACAGCTTCCTGAATGGCATTCATGTCTCAGAGAGCCTGGAGTCTATCCCTTTATTAGCAAATGCTTCAAGGAGTAAATAGCAATATCCTGAAGTACACTGGCTACAAAAGAGAGCCTCCCAGCAGTTTTTTGAACAATACAACCATAGATCTATGCTAACATTTTACCCAGCGAAACACCCTGAAATGTAGAAAGCCAAAAGGAACAATAGGAAAAGCAAGGCCAATCTATTTGCACAATGAGAGGCAATTGCATAGGAAATGGACAAAATATTACAAACCTGTGTTGTCTGTAGTAGTTTTTGTTCTAATTTCTTCAGACACATGTTGAAAATTTTCAAAGAGAATGAGAAAGGATATCATTGTGGACATTCAATGGATATTCTGCTGACTTACGATGATCCTTCCCCAGGGTCCAGATGCCCTACAGCCATATGGGAGTCTTCATAGAGAGAAGTAACAGCTATTTGAAAGTTTCTGCCAAGCTGGGACTGACCTTCCTTTGGAATGGACAAGATGCCCTCCTGGTAAGAAACACACTTTCTGCTGTATTTTGGATGTTATTTTGAAAATAGTCTTTTTGCACCTTTGCAGTATTACAGCCAGGCAGGCATTAGTTAGTTTTGGATTTGTGCCCATTTTTGGTGTACTGTTTTGTCTTCCAGTCTTCTCTCAATTTCCTATTTTTCCCCACCAAGCTCAGCTCAGAAACAATAGATGGCAAATTCTAATGTTCCTACCTCACCATGAAGTATTCCTGAGCTTCCAGGCCTGGCAAAGTATTTATGTTCACAATCCCGGACTAGAATAAGAGCAAGATTTCTTGGTCATCCCTGACCATTCTAATAGTGCCTAATTTGTTATCACACAGCACAGTCTCCACAACAAACAAATCTCAAATTTTGAGTACACAAGCAGTACTGGTATAGGCTGTGCTCCTAACCATCAAGACTGTCATTTCTATAAAACTCTTTCCTCAGTTTGTTTTTTTTTGGTTTTTTTTTTATTTTTTTTTAGGTGGAACTAGATAAGAAATATGCTAATCAAACTTGTGGACTTTGTGGGGACTTCAATGGAATTCCAGTCAGCAATGAATTTCTTTCAGGGAGTAAGTAATAAAAAGCATTATTAAGTACTGGTGCTTTTTTTTTTTTTTCCTTAGAATATACTTTAATATAGGTTGTGGGTTGTATTAACTGGAAAACTGGGTGCATTTCATGTATTCCCGTGATGTCAGTTTTGCAAAGTCAGGACTTTGAGATATATTAAACTGCTTCCATCACTGTTAGATATTTTAAGACCTGCCACATGAAAATTTCTACTTGTTTCCAATTGTTAGGATCCAGTTTTTTATGTATACTGTTCATATTTTCCCTTTCATATTATAGTGATATTGTTTGGAAATCACTGTTCACATCATAGCAAATAGTGCCACAAAAGAAAATAACTCCATGTAAAATTTAGTAAGCATTATTCTAATATTTGAACTGGTTTTTTACAGAGACAAAACTGACCCCCATACAGTTTGGTAACAGGCAGAAGATAGATGGACCCACAGAGCAGTGTGATGATCCTATTCCTCCTACTTCTGTGATGAACTGCTCAAGAGACTTTGTAAGAACCTCTCTCTCTCAAAATTTGTTTTCTCACTATGAATACATTCTCTGCCTTTGGAAAAAAATGTTTTAGAAGGGGGGAAAAACTAGAGCATGAGTATGACTCAGCTGTAGGTCTCAAAAGAAAAATATTCTAATTTCATGTTGTATTCTTTCCTAAAATGAATGCCAAAAATTTGCATTCCCGTTCTACGAGAAGACTATATTGAGACATCTTCAGTAATTTTCTCTTTCAGGAAAATAGACAAAGAAAATATATAATGCTTGGGAAGTGACATGAGGTGACAGCAACTAAGGATATGGAAGCTACTAGAGTTATTCAAATGAGTTCCATGTGGTTTTGCCCTATTGTTATATTTTTCCTTAAACATCTGCTTATGGATACTGTTGGAAGGGTTTCTGGACCAGATCAATCTTTGATTTCTTCTCCTCCATGCCTTAAATAATTTGTTCATATGTTCTTAACACTTTGTTTACCTTCTCTCTTTTCTTTCCTAGGCTTCCATCTGTGAGACAGTATTAACCAGCAAAGCATTTAAGAGTTGTAACATGCTTGTGAACGTCCAGGACTACATTGAGACTTGCACACAAGACCTGTGCCACTGTGACAGCTCCATGGCTGACTTCTGCATGTGCAACACCTTTGCTGAGTACTCCCGGCAGTGTGCTCATGCAGGTGGACAGCCCCTGAACTGGAGAACCTCAGACCTGTGCCGTGAGTATCTCGGGAAGGGACCTCCACCTGTGCTTACTACACACATCTAGCAAACTTCACACCTGTGAGGTTTTTTCCTGAAGAAGGCAGTAGTTCAAAAGTGCACAATTGTAATGAAATCAGTTTTTACCTAGTAATGCACAAGACTTTGGGAACATGGAAGTTTAGGGGAATTTCAGTATCAATCAAAAAATCTAAAATGTTTCAGCCTCCACTTCGATCAGGATACCCTGTCATATCTTAACACAAAACAACCTAAACTGTGGAAAAAAATGCTTTCTCCAACTTTTAAATGAGAAGTCATCTTTATAATACTCTTTCTACTTTTAGCCAAATCATGTCCATTCAACATGCAGTACCATGAGTGTGGCTCTCCCTGCTCCGACACATGCAGCAACCCGGAACGATCTGCACTTTGTGAAGATCACTGCACAGATGGCTGCGTTTGTCCTCCAGGCAAGCTCATTTCCTGCCCTTTTCTCATACCAGCCCCCCTAGAATACACACCTGTACACATTTAACAACTTTTGTACTCTGGATCATTCCCATCACATCATCAGTGTTATTTTTATTGAAGTAATGGCTACATTTCTCCCCTGGCTGCACTATTTCTATTCAAATTACTAAATATGGCCTTTTAAACAACAAATGTGCTTTTATAGATGTATTTTTTATGTGTATATATATATGTATAAAATGACTGAACTGAGAATAAGATAATTTGCTCCTAACAGCAGAGTTTTCTATTCTCAGCATTCAAATTCAGTTCACTGAAAGTGTTTAAGCAGATATTGCATGCAATCATAACTCCTGTGCCGTTAGCAAAGCTGCATCTGGTTCCACAAATGACCAAACCCTTCTTTTCAAGTGTTGTGTGTCTAAACAACAGGGAGGTGACAGAGCACTAGGCAGTGTGTTAGATCTGGTGCTTCAGAGAATTACACACAAGAACTGTGTCACTACAAGATAGATGTGTTCTCTCTGTACATGCTTCTGGGTCTAAATTTTAGCTGCTGTTGTGACTGTGTATCACAGGAGCTTCACCCCTTGCAGCTGCTCTGCCCATCCCCATGTCTCACAGAATTCACCATCACTTGTTTGTATCGTAGCATTGATTTCTCTAAGGCAATCCTCTGTCTCTGGGCATAGAAATATTTACTGTACAGATATGTCTTACAAATGGTTCATCTATTCCAGCTCATTACCTAATAGTTTTAATCCTAATTCCATTCTAATGAAACACATAACAGAAATGTATTTTCCTAGAGGTCCCTTTTGATCATGCTAAGATTTTTAGATAGTCTTCAATGGAATATAGCCCATCAAACTCTGCTTAGCTTGCATCCTATTATTTAAAAAAAAAAAAAGAAGAAATGGGATGTAGTCTCGGGCATTTGCTAGATGTCTGTTCAAAGGCAGGCTCTGCAGTGCACAGAATAAGTAATAGACCCTTTCTTTTCCTAGGAATGGTATTTGATGATGTTAATGGTTCCGGCTGCATTCCCCGCAGAGAATGCCACTGTACCTATGAAGGTGAAACTTATGCTCCTGGTGCCTCCTTCTCATCTAAATGCAGATCATGGTAACATATTTTTTCACTTTTTAGGGTTTTTTGTGGTTTTGGGTTGGAGTGTTTTTGTGCATTAGCTGAATATTTACTGATTTCCCCTTATAAAACAAATGAGCAACTACTTACCAACTGAAATTCCATAATTACACTGCTTTAGAGGGTACTTTCATGTCTGTTTGCCCTTCACATTTGGAACAAAAATTTGAGATTTTGAATAGGTTCTTCAGTTTCAAGAAATACCAATGAAGGAAGATAATCCAAGTCAAATTCCAGAGGTGAATTAGTGTTTACCTTTGCAGCACTACAGTGTAATGTCTCATATAAATACTATGGAGAACATGACATTTGGGGGCATGTTACATTTAGAGTGGAAGATCACATTTGAGAAGCATGTTTGACAAATATATATATTTTATTATCCCTATAATTACTGAAGTGTTACTGCATGTGTGTATGTAACTGTACCTACCTATTTATTTATTTTCCAAGAAATACTTAAAATATTTGACACAGCTTACAAGTTCACCAGGATTGAATTCTGTCCAAAGACTGGAAATGAACAACCACATATATAGAAAATGAACAATGAACAACAACATATATACAAAATTATCACCTTAATATAAAATGTGCCTGCCCCATATTTGTCTGAGATTTCAAAGCAATACTGGTTCCTTTGGCAGTATGATCAGTGTTTCAAGAGGAAAATTAGGGCATCATCTGCCCTTACTGCCTTTTTATTTTGTTTACACTTGCATTACCCAATGTTACTGAATGCCTCCTTCATTTCAGTACCTGTGTTGGAGGTGAATGGTCTTGTGTCACTCAGTCATGCCCTGGGACTTGCAGTATTGAAGGAGGTTCCCACATTTCAACATTTGATGAGAAATACTATTCCTTCTTTGGAGACTGTAGTTATGTCCTAACCAAGGTAAAAATGAGTCACAATCCTTGATAAAGGAAATGTTTTTATTATATATATAATGCTGTTCGATGAAAACTTCTGGCAGTTGCATCAGTTTTCTGAGTCATTGAGGGTTAACATGGTTATAGGGTTAACATCCCTAAATGGATTTCAGGGCCTTTTCTGTTAGGGTTATACTAAACAATATTGTAGTATTTTTGTGTTCTTTGATAATTTTTTAGGATTTTCACTGAGTTTTTATGTTAGATTTCGTAACCCTAGGTGTATTCATTGTTTATTTTTACTGAATGACTAAGGTAAACTATTTTCATAAGGACTTGATATTAAATAAAATCTTCTTGACATGATCAATCTGAATGCTACCAAGAAAAAAACCATAAAATCTTGGAAAAGAGTGTGAATGAGATAATTAGAAATAGATTAGCTTAAATCAGTGAAAATTTTTTATAAGATTCACAAGCACTGCCTTGATGCACAATGGCAGCATAGGTCAGACTTAAACCTTAAGCCCCTCCTTTTGGCACCCACATGTAAAATTAGATTCTCAGGGTCTCTGGAGGCAGAGAAAAACTCCTAAATTGGTACACAAAAGTTTAAAAAGCCCCATAATTTAATACTGAATTTCTAGATGGCTATAATTCTGCATCTCAGCTGTCCTCAATTTAGTCTTCACTATGCCAAAAAAAGTGATAAGCCACATTCAGAATTACAGCCTTCTTTGAGTCTTTCCCTGTTGTATTTTGGCCATTAGGCACACTTTGATGATGGCTGACAGAACACAGTCCTATGAAAATCAGAACTGAGTCAAAATCTGAGTCTTTATGCAGTAACTTCCTAAATAACTTATTTTAGTTTAATTTTCTATAAGAGAATATTTAAGTCCATATTTCCTACTTGTTAAAAGAATATCCAAATCACCAGGGTCTTGAATAATTTATTCAGTGCAGAAGACATTGGAAATGATCTTTTCTCTCCCTGGTAAACTTCCTAACCAGTGGTCAAGAAAGGCACACCTCCTTCTGCTCTAGCATGTTAAACAGGTATTACCTACACATTAGGAACTCATCTTACTAATGCACAAGGAAGTTTTAATGTTCAGATTAGTGTGTGTAACTCACCCCTGAAAGGCAGAAGCAATGCACAGCTTCCAGTGTGCAGACTGCATGAATGCCAATTTGCTGATTCCAGACACATGTTAGACCATAAGAACAAGAAGAAATGAAATATACAATATTTTTAAACTACTAACTTTACTAAGAATTCCATTTGCATGTGAATTTTTTTAGATGAATATTTTAATATGGCAAATCCTTTTAACAATATCTTTGGTTTTCTTCTCCAAGCTCTGTGACAGCAATGAATTCACAGTGTTGGGGGATATCCACAAGTGTGGCCTGACTGACACTGAGACATGCCTCAAGGGTGTAGCCATCAGCCTAAACGGAGGACAAACGGTGAGCAGCAGATGTACACACCTGACATCCTCCAGGGATGTTCTCTAAGATTAACAGACAATGCAAATTATACCTAACAGCACAGACAAGAAATTTGCACTGACTTTTTGTTTTATCAAATTTGAACATCATTAAAAGAAAAATTAAGAATGAAGAATATACATTAGAGGAGAATATTTTAGTAGCTTTCTGTTATTTAGATAACTTCTGGTTTTTGCTTTCTTGGACAGTCAGTGGAACACAGTAATAAAGATTAAAGAAATAGTACAGGAATCAGAACATCATCATAGTCTCTGTCCATTTTTTCCCTTTATCTTGAGTAGTATTGAAGAGGAAACATTTGGAAAGTATTTAACCTATCTGCCTGTTAATAATTGTCTTTTCTTGTGGACAGAACATTGTGATCCAGCCTTCTGGGAGTGTATTTGTGAATATGATCTACACACAGTTACCATTCTCAGCAGGTAAGTTCCTTTGTATCTCTCATTTTTATTTTAAAATGTTATTACATGAGTTAAACTAAAGAGAAATTGTACCTCTGATTACACAGCAGCAAACCCAGAGCACTGTCACAGACCATTAGCTCCTATTTTTTAATAGTATTTGCCTATTCAACACTAATTACTTTAGCAAAATCATGGTTTATATTTAGCAATATCTAAGTTCAAACAAATAGTGTTATTGCACACTTTCTGATCCAAACTTTGTCATAATAAAGAAAAATTCTGACATGCAACTGGACTCCAGTTTCTCAAGTCATTAGTTTCCTGTGTTCTTCTGTCGTTCTCAAAGCAAATTCTTCACTGAAGTTTCTCTCACGCCAGCTCTTCTCAAACACTACTGCACCTGAACACAAATCAAACTATGAAAGGACAGAATAGTTCCAGACTCCATTGGAGTCTTCAATTAAATAGTACTATAGCATTTTCATTTAAAAAAGGCAACCTTTTAAACAACAGATGTGTTTTTCCCTTATTTTAAAACATCTCACAGAAAGTGGAGGTTTTGTATACATTTGTTGCTTAGGTGTTTAGGTTGGACTGTTTTGGTGCTGGATTTGAAATCCTGAAAGGGTCATTTCCCTCCCAGTTCTTCAGAAATTAGGATCATATCAAACACAGCTGTAGAATTCCTCTACTCTTCCTCTGCTATATTGTTTCTGTAATGAACAATTAATTCAACTGCTCATCTTGAATAAAATTATAACTATTTTGTTCTTATATTCCTAGCAAACATCACCATCTTCAGGCCTTCATCTTTCTTCATAATTCTGCAAACAACTTTTGGCCTTCAGCTACAGGTTCAGCTCATGCCTTTAATGCAAGTTTTTATAGACTTAGACCCATCACACAAAGGGCAGACCTGTGGTGAGTGACCTTGTCCTAACAACTGCCTTCACCAGTACCTGTCATCCTGTAGAGACTTGCACAGACCATCTGCTTCCTTCTAGGTCTCTGTGGAAACTTCAATGATGTACAGACAGATGATTTCAAAACCACCAGTGGTGTGATAGAGGGCACTTCAGCTGCCTTTGGCAATACTTGGAAAACTCGGGCTGATTGTCCTGATGCCAAAAATACCTTTGAGGACCCCTGTACTGTCAGCATACAAAATGGTAAGCTCAGCCATCTCTTCTATTCTCCTTTAAGATGCAAAGATGAAACAAGATGATCAGCCACTAAGCATCTAGCCAAAATAACAGAACTATTTGCACATGGAGGCAATTTTCCTCAGCTGACACTAGAAGTCTTCAATTAATAAATAATAACAAGCGAAATATTTTGGATATTCAGATATATTCCTTTGGATCAAGATAACAAGTCAACGTACTTAAGGGAAACTGGAAACTTACAGCATATTAGGGATTCATACCTGGAAAGGACTCTGTGAAGTGAAGGTTGTGGCCCTTCCACTGTTAAACTAAGAACCAGACTTAGAGTTCAGAGACTGAAAGCATTCAAGGTGCATTTCAGCCAACAAAATATATAATTCTTGAGTATTCACAAGATACTCTTCTTTTTTTCTGAGATGAACTAACATAGTTCATCTTTTTACAGTGTGAACCTTCTTTTTAAAATTCAGCTAGGGGTACGTTTAGTTTATTCCATGACAGTTATAATGAATTAGAGAACATTCAGTTTATAAAGAGTTCATACCTCTGCCTAAAGGAAGTGGAAGACTGTGTGCCTCAGCAAATGCAGAGGTTAATGATATTGTAATGTTAAGCTTCTGTATTTTCCCTAAAGGAGGTCTAGTTACGTTGAGACAAGAGTTTTGCAAATGCACTGCCATACAAATCCTTACCATGTTTTCAATTCACAGACCAGTATGCTCAGCACTGGTGTGGACTGCTCTCTGATACCACAGGACCTTTTGCTGAATGTCACTCAACGGTGAATCCAGAAGTTTACTATAAGGTATTTGGCTCTAATTCCATCCATCCAATATAGGAGAAAAATACTCAGATTTCTGATACTAACACCTGAGAGAACAACTTACCAGTTGCAAGGAGATGTATTCATGATAGTTCTTTACAAGCCAAGGGTTCATTCTTATCTACACAATATGAAATTTGCTCCTTTGTGAAACTATCTTTCCTTCTATTCCCTGGAGGA
>QUSF01000004.1:40229409-40259326 GCA_003676055.1 Chloebia gouldiae
CAGAATCCTAACTGGTGCTTTAATTCCTCTGAACTGCTCTCAGAAGGCTTTTTCACATATGTAAGAACAAGGCAAGCAATGTGAGTAAAAAGCAACAGTGAGAATTAGACACGATGTGAATGAAAATGTTCCAGAAATTCAAGTGATGAAACTGTACCAGAGTCCCTGGGTACTTTAAAAAAAACCTTCCTGTTATTGGGAATTTGTGAAATTATGCTCAATAAACATCATTAGGAATTAACAATATTGTATTATCCCTGTCCAGCGTAGAAACAAATCAAATAACTTCTTTTATTCTTTGTTCCTCTGCTGCAGAGAGCCCAGGTTCTTAAGCAAAAGGTCCAAAAGCTGGGTGGCATCAAATAATCTCCATTTATTCTAAATATATATGGCACAGTGGCAACAAATTTGAAGTAGCTGGAAAACTGCCAACACATGAAAAAATAAAAAGAAAAAATAGTTCAAAATAGTGAACCTCTAATTGCTCTTTTTTCACATAAACTCTTGAAAGAGCTCAATAAAAATCGGATATATATTTACTTACACATGTGGATTACACTCTTTTTAACCTCTAATGAACATAACACTCTTAAAAACTGCAGAGTCCCATGGCTTTGAAATGACATTCTGATGATCACCTCATCCTCTGTTCCTAGACCTGTATGTTTGACACGTGTAACTGTGAGAAGAGTGAGGACTGCATGTGTGCTGCTCTTTCCAGCTATGTCAGAGCCTGTGCTGCTAAAGGAGTTCTTCTCACTGGATGGAGGAGCAAAGCCTGCAGTAAGTTTTACAGTCCTTTGTCTTTTGAAAATGATCACTTAGAAGGCCCCACACAGCAACTCTCAGGGATTCCACAGTAAATTCTGTTAAACTGGAATTTACGTATAGCATTGACTTCAAAGAAGCTGAGTAGGAAAGGAATGCCATAAAAGACAAACAACAAACAAGAAGAAATATTAAAAATAGGCTTTGTTAGATGACTTGCTCAGAACCATAAGAAAAAAACTGAAGAGAAATACCCGTGCAATAGGAATAAAATAAGTAGGGTGTTTCTCAACTTACTTTGACAAGAAGTATAAAAATAATATAGAGGAAGAAACATACTGTGTGTTATTATAATTGAACTTTGTTTTTTTTAACTTGGGCAAAACATATGACACATTTGTAAGGGAAAATTTTGCTGTAGTACTACAAAAAATTACACTACTGGGCATATCAGTAAAGCATGTGTACATACAATGCCACATTTATCATACATACTTTATCTCAAATGCTTTATACCTATATTGATTCTTGAATGAACAACAAATGTAACTCACCTTCTTACTCTCAAGCAAAATACACCACCTTGTGTCCGAAGTCCTTGAAGTACACCTACAATGTTGATTCCTGTCAACCCACCTGTCGCTCTCTGAGTGAGCCTGATGTCACATGCAGCATCAAGTTTGTCCCAGTTGACGGCTGCACCTGCATAAATGGAACCTACATGGATGAGAGTGGCAAATGTGTGCCTGCTTCTAGCTGTCCTTGTTACTACAAAGGAACGCCTCTGTCTTCTGGTGAAGTTGTTCATGATAATGGTGTTGTCTGGTAAGAGATTTGTAAAAAAAAAAGTAAAGAGATTAGATCTAGGCAATCGTGAAACCATACAAATGTCATGCAATTGAATTAATTTCTATAACTAAAATTTTCAATTAAAAAAATCATAACTTCTTAATTCTTAAGGCTACCCATGTTTGGAAGATTGTTCATAAACAACTATAGGAATTCAACAGTCCTGTAGTGGGTCAGCCTTTGCTAACAGCCAAACTCCCGCCCTGTCCCTTGCCTCCACACATACTTTTCTTATCCATGACTGTAAAAAGCTTGTTCCATGGTGAAAGATGCCTGATAATTCTGTTATCCCATTTTGATTGGAATCTGAATTATTCTGAAGGACAGTTTTAAAACAGGCATATAGACAGAGCAATCATTATATAGAATCTACTTGTATTTTGTTCTGCTCTAATATAGAATATTAATATTTTTAAATATGCAAATGATTTGATAAAAAACACATTTTATTTTATTACACAGTAATCTTTCATTCTTTCAAGTTCATTGGGAAATAGGTTGGAACTTAACAAGAAGAAGTTTAAAAATATCCATTCCCTTCTTTTTATAGCACTTGTGCCTATGGAAAGCTGAGCTGCATTGGAGAGAAGCCTGAACCAGGTAACATATCACTTAAGACTTTCTTTAATTCTCCCTTTCCATCTTCAGTCTTTTTCTTTCTTTCTTCTCATGTCATAATTATGCAAATTGTACAAATCTGAAATCCACCAAGAAAATGAATTATGGTCTTCTGTAATACAGAGGACATTCTCAAAATATAAAGAAACACTGTCTTACCTTTCAGGTGGTTGAAGTTAGAACCCCCTGGGTTACCCAGGGTAAAAGAATACTTGTTCACCTCACTTAATGTGAGAGGAAAGCTATTCACATTTTAATTAAAAAGTGTAAAAGCAAAAAAAAACCCAAAGCAAGCAAAAAAAAGTCAAACAAGTAAACAAGGATATTTGTTATCCTGTTTTGTTCTGTTTTTCTGAAAGAGTTTCATGAAGCTAAATAAAAATTAATTTTCTTGAATAGTCCAAGCATAATCACAAAAACCATGTGAATATGAAATCAAAACAATGTTTGGTTTCTCTCTCACTACATGCATCACACTAAGGCACACAATTCATAAGGTACACATTTTTTTCTTGGGAACACAAAGATACAAATGCATGGTTGGGCTCACATTTCTCATGGTTTTTTCTCTTTCAGTCTGTGTGCCTCCCATGGTTTATGTTGACTGTGACAATGTCACTGCAAATGTGGTAGGAGCAGGATGCCAGAAGAGCTGTCAGACTCTAGATATGGAATGTGTAAGTACAGACTCTTTATACCGAGTTGAAAGCACGTTAATAAAGATATCTCTACAATTACCAGCTACAGCTGGACTCTTCCACCAGGGAAATGTTTTAAGGCACGTTTTCTTTATGGTCCTTACAGTACAAAACTCACTGCGTCTCTGGCTGCGTATGTCCTCATGATCAAGTGCTGGATGGCAAAGGTGGCTGTATTGCTCCAGAAGACTGTCCATGTATTCACAATGGGAATTTCTACAGTCCAGGAGAATCAATCAGAGTTGGCTGTAACAACTGGTAAGAGCATATTGAAAAATAATATTTTGGAAATAGAACAGTTTAAGATCTACATAAATAACATCATTTCACTCTAGCAGTATCAAGATTTCTAGGAAGGAATTCTGCATAAAACAATCCACTTAGTACCTAAAAAGAAAACTCTGTCTATTTTTATCAATGGCATAGCCCAGAAATTGCAAGTTGTCAGAAAAATACCATGGTTATGATGTTATCTTCATTCAAGTAAAAAAAAATCTTTCTTCTAAGGAAGTCCTTCCATTTCAATAGATCCAACAGGATCTGGAAATGTGAAAGAATTGGTGTCTTCTGATGCAGATGATTCATTACATTAAGTAACACAGTTTTGGGATAAATTCCAGTAGTTCTTCAGCTATGTAGCATTTTTGAGAATAAGCAAATCTTATTTTTTCATTAGAATCTTAACAGATGTTAAAATAGAAATGTACCTATATTTATATTGTGTTTGTCTAGTTTTTACATTGGGAGTGCTTTTTTTTCTTGTGTAGCACATGTAGAAACAGAAAATGGCAATGCTCTGAGGAACCCTGCCTGGAAACATGCTCTGTTTATGGAGATGGGCATTATACCACCTTTGATGGCAAACGCTTTGATTTTGAAGGAGACTGTGAATATGTTCTGGTCCAGGTAACAGAGTCCTGCCTAGATTTTTGCTCAAAATACCTTGCATTTTACTTATGAACATGTAACATAAAACAGTGAATATCATTCTTGTGTTGCAGAACTACTGTGGTCAACAAGCTATGAACCAAGGAACCTTCAGAGTCATCACTGAGAACATTCCATGTGGCACTACAGGAACTACCTGCTCTAAGTCTATTAAAGTTTTCCTGGGTGTAAGTATTTTCTTTAAGTTGTGCCAGAAGGATGCAACAAGCTGTCTCAACTAGGCTGCACAGGAGAAGTGGCCTTCAACATAATGAAAAGTTCATAGAATATTTTTTTGTTTCCTCTCTGCTCTAGAAAGCAAAGGAGGGAAATCTACCAAGAAATTTCTTAACCTGACATTGTTGAATAGGACCTTCTTGAACATAATATTATTATTTCAAGAAGTTACTGTCAATATATAAAACTACAAAATAGTGACTTTCTAAATGGGCCTCTAACTTTTTCTTCTCCTGTCTTAGAACTATGAGCTGGTACTCAGTGATGGACACTCTGATGTCATCCAGAGGACACCTGGAGGAAAAATGCCATTCCAAATTCGTTCCATGGGCATCTACCTTGTGGTTGATACTACAGTTGGTCTGATACTCATGTGGGACAAGAAAACCAGTATATTCATCAAACTTAGTCCCAGCTTTCAGGTATACTTTAAAAGTGAAAACATTAATGAAATTAATTCTGTAACATAGTCATATTATCTCTTAAAGAAAGAGGGTGGAAATTTAGGCTGTAAACCAGAAGAGCCGAAATCACATATTATCCTTGTTATGTTGACTTAAATTATGTACTATGCATTATCCTTAAATTACATTATTCAGCAATGGCGTAACAGCAAATGTATCAGTAGCTTTCTTCATGAAAAACCCTCACTGAAGAGACATATTTGGGATCAACAAAAACTAAATAGCTCAGTACTTAGAACAAAAAACCCATCAGTCCCCTCCTTCATAACAACAAGCTAGAGACCTCTCTTCATGAGAAGCATTTTATGAAAATATCCAACACTTACTAAATAGGCATTAATAATCTTACATAAGAGTCATCCTGAGGTCTGTTACTCACAGCTACTAAGAAATTGTACCTTACTTATCTTTGTAATTTTGTTTTTTTTTTATCTTGATGCAGGGCCATGTCTGCGGACTTTGTGGAAACTATGATGGCAATGGAAATAATGACTTCACTACTCGTATTCAGTCTGTGGTAGGAAATGTGTTGGAGTTTGCCAATAGCTGGAAAGTATCTTCTAGTTGCCCAAATGCCAATCGTACGCAGGATCCATGCACTGCAAACCCATATAGGAAAGCCTGGGCACAGAAGCAATGCAGCATCATCACCAGTGAAGTGTTTGCAAAGTGTCACTCACAGGTATGACAAAAAATTTAGTCTTAAATTCTCGACAAAATTATTACGTCCATTTTTATGTGGAATAAATTAAACAATACTCTAAAATGCACTTTGTCATGCTTGACAAAGTGAAGTTAGACCAAGATCCTGCATAGTGACTGCATAGAAATATTTTCACTTTCATTTTCTCAGCTTTTGTATTGAGCAAGTATACTAAAGAAATGGATTGTTTTGCTTTAGTTTGTTTGTTTGTGTTAATAGAAGGAACAACAGTAGACATATCTCGGTATATGTTTATTGTCTAATAGCATAATTTTCTACTAATCCAAATATCAGCCACCTGATATGTGTGACTCTGTGATAGCTTGTAGTAATTTCCAGTATTTTGCAACTGTCTTCAATACCAAACAGTTCTTAATATTGCAGCTTACTAGCAACAGCTTTATTCTACATTTTCCTATTGATTTTTCAAGGCATTCTCATGATTTCTTCCTTAGCTTTCTCTCATACAGAGCTATGAGTTTCAGATATCTTATTCAGCTATTTTAGGACAGTGCAAAGAGGAAAGGGCATGAAAACTTGAATGTTTTCTCTATCAGGTCGAACCAAATGAATATTACCAAGCATGTGTGGATGATGCTTGTGCCTGTGACACTGGAGGAGACTGTGAATGTTTCTGCACAGCAGTAGCTGCCTATGCTCAAGCATGTAATGAGCTGGACATCTGCATATCATGGAGAACCCCATCCATTTGTCGTGAGTTTCAACCCACTACTTTTTTAAGGGGTTCAGAGGGAAAGAAAACAGAAGGGGGAGAAAAAAGGAAACAAAGGAGAACAAGAAAGGAAGGATAAAATTGTGCTTCTAAGAGGCACAGCTATATGATTAAAAAGCAAACAAACAAACCCTAAAAACACCAACAAAGCAGTTGACTAAATCACTGGAAAACAATCTTAGTTAAATGAAACCACAGGCAATAAGTTTACAAGCAGTGTGATTAGTGTCTAATTAACTTGACAATCATGATACACTACTGCTGAAATATGATATTTTATACACTACCACATGTCTACATCAGGCTCCATGTAAATAAACATAAGTGCAAGCTAAGCTCAGTGATTCAATCAACTTATTTTTCATGTTTAATGTGTAACTCCATGATGTATATATTTATTGGTGTTAAAATGTTTTAGAAATGTAACAATTGTCTTCCCTTAACAAGACAATATCTTGTTCCCCACCTATGCAATTGTGCTGATCCCATTGGATTTTTACCTAGAAAAACTGAAACAGTATATAGCTAAAACATCAAAGGTATTTTTCTGGCATTTCTTCTTCTAGCTCTCTTCTGTGATTACTATAATCCACAAGGGGAATGTGAGTGGCACTACAAACCATGTGGAGCACCTTGTATGAAGACCTGCAATAATCCAAGTGGGAAATGCCTTCATGAGATGAGGGGTTTGGAAGGTAAACATAATTATGCATATCTCGTTCTACAGTACATACAGTACAGTATGGTGAACAAAATTTTTATTACTTACTGTATGACATGTTTGCTCTAGAAATTATAAGAAAATATTTTCTAATTAGTATTGTATTCCCTAATGGATTATGTACTTGTTTGGAATGAAGATGGGGACAAAATACTCCAAAGCATAATGTGCAATCAAAGGAATAGCAGCAAAAGGATGTGACATTCCACTTACCATGTGGGACATCTTGGGAAAAGAAGATGATGAGTGTAGTCTTACTTATAGTTATGAAAGGCCGAGTGTCAGCTTCACTCTTTTTTTACTGCAGGTTGCTATCCACAATGTCCAAAGAATAAGCCCTATTTTGATGAGGAAACCATGACCTGTGTTTCTTATTGTGGTTGTTATGAAGATGGAAAATACTACAAACCAGGAATGGAGATGCCTTCACAGCAGAATTGTGAATTATGGTAGGATTAGAAAAAGATTTTAAAAACAGATTTTAAAATTGTGGACCATAATTCATCACACATTAAATTTGTTAATTACCAACAGAAACTATGCCAGTCAGAGGCTGATGAACAATGTCTAATTTTCTTACCTTCCCAGGAAATTAAATGATAACACAGTGAAACATTTTATCATCAAGAGATTAATTTACTACTTATTTTGTATATTTATTAAAGTCCTTTAATGTTATTATAATTATTAAATGAAATGAAAACAAGCTAAAATAATTTAGTTTGTTCCCTAAAAAATTAGGGAAGAGTCTGAGAATTTTTAAAAAGATATACCTAAACTCATCAGGTAAAAGTCATTAGAAGTGAGCAGCCAACACATCTACATTGTTTTGAGCTTGTTTTTGTTATCGCACTGGTACTTGCATAGTTGCAACAGTCAGCACATATTCTCACATGTTACAAATGACAAGTGCTGCTAAGCCTTCTGTAAGGCTTAAGTACAGAGTTAGCAAAAGCAATTCTGAAGCAGTTGTCTTAAGATACCTTTACAGAAGCTACACTTAAATATGGTAAGCAGTGCAATCTGAATAGCAAAAATCTTAAGCCAAAGCCCATTGGAGCTAAACCAACGTCCTTTGCAAGGTTTGCACTTCATAGATGCCTTGGCCTATATCATCTAGGCCATTAACAGCACTAAACCCTATCCATTAAACACCTATCCAAATCTCAGTTTATTCAGTATATAGATGTCCTTAGTCCTTGTAAATAAATATGTCAAGATTCAGATAAATTACCCTGCAAACCAGAATTCTTCTTGCATATTTTGGAAGCCTAATGGAAATTCACTGTGTAGATTACCTCAACATCCATGGTAGTAATCCTTTGTATATATCCTTTTAAATGTAACTGATATATATACTGTGCTTATTCCCTGCAAAAAAAAATAGATCTGTTGGGTAGATAAGAATATTTGGAATCATCCATCTCACATCTTTTTTTCTGTTCCCAAAAGCACTGGTAGGGATGCTGCATGTTTTATATGCTGGCTCAAAGAAGAGCTACCTTTCTTCCCAGAGAATTTGTAGCTTGAATATAAATACCTAGCCTGAATTTGTAGAGCAGAACCGACTGTCTAACTCAGACAAGGGTCATTTGACATTTAAACACACAATGAATAGCAAAGGATTGATGGAAGAAAAATTATAACAAAAAAAGTCACGAACCAGTATGTCCACACTCATAATCTGTTATTCTCTTTTTCAGTGAATGTACAATTCATGGCAAAAAATGCAGATATGATGAACATGGTATGTTGATGAAGACATTTATATATGAATGAGACACATTTAGGGTACTCTGTATTTCAGGTATCAAGGAATAACATCCTGTTTTAATCTACAGAATGTGTCTGCGTTTATGAAGGGCAGAAGTACAACTACAATGATGTGGTCTACAACACTACAGATGGCACAGGATGGTGTATTGTTGCAATCTGTGGGACCAATGGAACACTTCAAAGGCTTATGCATGAATGTCTTACCTCAACATCACCCACAACAGCAACGACATTTCACTTTAGCTCTACACCACCTACCACTACTTCCACAGGTACGTCCTTTGTAGCCCCTAAGATTGTATTTTCTTGTTTAGTGAGAAAAACATATTTTACAGTACTAAGTGGATGGCTTGGATACTGGCATTGAGATAACAAAATTTTGGTTTTTAGAATTCCTGTACAGCATTCTTCAGGTTGGGAATTGCAAGTTCCTCTAGGCATATGTTGTTTTATTAAATCAGTATTTAGTATAAAATGCATATGTTTTGAAATTACAGAAAATATCAGCATTACTGGAATTCAGTAGCTATTTTCCATCTTTTTCATAATGAGAGTTCACCTGCAAAAGCTCTTCAACCAACAAATGGTTTCTTCAGATCAGAGCTAAAATCCAAAGTGTAGGGATGTTTGAAATAGAGCAGAGCAGTCTTTGTTCCTTTAAGTGAGGAGTCAACTGATTTGGAAGAAGAAAGCTACTCTTTCCAATGATTTCAATACAATCCAGAGAGACTAGTATACGGTGAAGCAAGACAGAACCAAAACAAATGCACTGAACCAAATGCAAAACAAGTGAGACTTGTTTTTCCTAGAGTGTATAAATTAGACCTGAACTTTATTTCAGCACCTTGTAACATGTAATTACTATTCCCTTGGGAAGTGACAGTTGGAAGCATGTCACTACATTAAATTGCTGGGTGATGAATTTTCTGTTCTGCAACATAGTAAAATAAACTGATGCACTACAGGAGCATAATGCAAGACAAATGATATCAGGAAAACTGTCAGCCCATTTAAAATAACAAAAAAAAAATAGTATTTACAGGAATTCATTCTTCATTTCATGGTCTCTTCCTTTTCCTTTTCTCCTTCACAGTGTCACCAACTACATCAGTATGTGTTCATGAAGTCTGTGAGTGGTCAGAATGGTATGATGGGAGTCTACAAACCCCTGGCTATGATGGGGGAGATTTTGAAACTTTTGATGACTTACGAGCAAAAGGTTACGAGGTTTGTAAAGCCCCAAAGGCTGTTGAATGTAGAGCAGAGAAGTTTCCTGATATACCACTGAAAGACCTTGGCCAAAAAGTAGAATGCAGTACAACACAAGGGCTTACATGCTACAACAAGGATCAAATTTCAACAATGTGCAACAACTACGAAATCAGAGTCCTCTGCTGTGTTTTGGTACCATGCTCTTCCACAAGGCCTTTCCGCACATCAACCCCAGTCACATCTCCAACTCTGACAGAAACATCGACTGAAATAACATATTCAGTTACTACTGAAAGTACAACATTCATACCATCACCTACTGAAGAAACAACTAAAATGACAACACCTGTCACCACATCCCCTTCAACAATTCCACTTTGTTACAAAGAAAAATGCTACTGGTCAAGATGGTATGATGTCAGTTATCCAGGATCAGGTTACAATGATGGAGATTTTGATACAATTGAGAACATCAAAAATAAGGGATACCAAGTCTGCAGCAATAGAAAGGATGTGGAATGTAGAGCAGTACGGTTCCCTAATACACCATATCCTCTACTAGAGCAACACATAACATGTAACACAGAGGAAGGGTTGAAATGCTACAATAAAGACCAACTGCCACCCATCTGCTATAATTATGAACTGCGTTTTAAATGTTGCATGAATATACCAGTGCCATGTGAAACAACCCCTGAAATTCCGACTACAACAACACAACCAACTACAACGCATTCAAGTAC
Source organism: Chloebia gouldiae (assembly GCA_003676055.1). Taxonomy (NCBI): domain Eukaryota; kingdom Metazoa; phylum Chordata; class Aves; order Passeriformes; family Passeridae; genus Chloebia; species Chloebia gouldiae. Next base: position 40,239,859 of record QUSF01000004.1, read on the forward strand.
AACGTCCACACCAGAACCAACAAGAATAAGTTTACAAACAAAACACAAGACAACAACTGGGGAACCAAAAACAGATTATATCCACACCAGAATAACATCAAAACCAACAATACAAACAGAAAAACAAACAAGTACTACAACAGGAACTACAACATATTCAACTAATACCACCTGTGAACCCGAAATCTGCACCTGGAGCGAATGGTTCGATGTGGACTTCCCCTCCTCGGGGCCCAACCAGGGAGACTTCGAAACCTACCAGCACATCCGCGCCGCCGGCAAGCGAGTCTGCCGGCAGCCAAAGCAGATCGAGTGCCAGGCGGAGGACTACCCTGACGTGCCCATCCAGCAGGTGGGGCAGGTCGTGCAGTGCGATGTCCACTTTGGACTGGTGTGCAAGAACGAGGACCAGATGGGCAAATTCAAGATGTGCCTCAACTACAAGATCCGCGTGCTCTGCTGCACCCCCAACTACAACTGCCCATTCTCCAGCATCTCACCCACCACGAGCACGTACACTATTGCTACCTTTAGTGAACCCATCTTTACAACATCTCCTCCTCACCTTTCATCTACTCCATGTTTCTGCAAGATTGGTGATGCGGTTTTTTCCCCTGGTTAGTGTGCGTTTTTTTTTTCCTATTTTTTTATTTCTTATTTTTCTCTTTTTTATTTTTTTGGTCACTTTTTACCGTTTATTAACCCTGTTTTCTGTTTTTTCCTTCGTATGTTTAAATTTTTTTGTGTTGCTTTATATGTCTGTGTTTCTTTTTCTACAGGTGACTTGATTTACAACCGGGTGGATAGTGATGGTTGTCGATTTTATGCCGTCTGTAGCCCAACATGTAATATTGAACGACACACTGTACATTGTCCTGTCACTACTCTGCCCGCCACCTCTTCTTCTGAGTGGTCTACTGTAACAACAGCCATTCCTCCACCTCCCACCTCTACAAGTGCTGTTTTTCATGGTTGTGTTTCCTCTATTTATCCTCCATTACAAGTATGTAATTTCTGTGGTTTTTTTCACTGTTGAAATAATGTAATTTATTGGGTGGTACCTGATTGGAAGAGTTTTTAGTCTTTATACCTTATATGTGCTGATTGTCTTAATTATTTTGCTAATGATGTGCAATATGTAGGACATAATATTTGAATTTTTCCTTTTCTGAATTTCAGTTTTTATATTGCTGAATAAGTGACTATAGTCTTTTCTTGTTACTTTATTTTTAATAAAACTCTTTGGTGCATTGAATATGCAAGGTATCTTCTCACTGACATAGTAGAGGGAGTTTTCTCATGTATGTTATTTTTGTACTAAAGGGAAATATTTAAGATACAGTAAAGGTTTCTATCTGTTTCCGTTCTCCTGCCATTTTATCTATACTCCTTTAAATTTATTTTATTTTTATGTTCTCTGTTGACCTTGAAGTATGCTATGCACAGAATAGAGGAAATAAATTCCTGTAATCTAATACATGTCCCCTAAACTCCAGAAGAGCTCATGAAGAAGAAGCAAGTGTAGTTAAGGTTTCCACCTCCTTTCAGCATTAAAAAAAGTTAATCCTGTAGAATATGGACAACTTTTTACTCTCAGTGAAAATTTTGTTTTTCGTCTTTGTTTTAGTTTCAGAAAAGTGTTGTTTATCGCACATAACATGGTCAGAATTTTGAATACCTCTAGTTGCCATTTAAAATCATTCATACCACAAAATGAATACAAGTAACATATACTAATTTCCTTTCTAACACCACCATTACTGGAAACACCATAGCATAAATCTAAAAAGAGGAGTAAAGTTTATTCCTGTTTACAGAGTTTTGTGAAAAAAGCTTTTTCTTCATTTTGCAGCCTGGAGAAAGATTCAAATTATCCAACTGTACAGAAGTCATCTGTAATGGAGACAACAGTATAGATGTAGTACCAACGTACTGCCCACCTGTAAAGGAAATTACCTGTGCAAACAAATACCCACCAATGCTGGTACCTGATGAAAATGGATGCTGTTACCGATATGAGTGTCAATGTAAGCATCAATCGATTCAGGAATAACATTTTTTTGAAAAAAAAAAGCCAATCTTTACACAAATTATCTGGGCATTTTATTTCTTAGGGTTGCTCTATAAATTGCAGTATCTCCTGTTTTTTAATTTTCTTCTACCTAAATTCTCATTTTCATCTTCCAAATATTTTCTCTGTACCAGGTGTGTGTAGTGGATGGGGTGATCCTCATTACATTACTTTTGATGGAACCTATTATACCTTCCTTGAAAACTGCACTTACGTCCTGGTGAAACAGATTGTCCCTAGATATGACAACTTCCGTGTTTACATTGACAATTATTACTGCGATGCAAAAGATGGACTCTCCTGCCCTAAATCCATTATTATTTTCTACAAATCTGCAGAAGTGGTGCTGACTCGTCAACTCATGAATGGTGTGATGACCAATGTGGTAAATATTTTTTTTCTATTTTTGCAAAAAAGGAAATAGTGTCCATAAGCCTTACTGATGCTTTTTTGAGATACAGTCTGTTAGAATATCACATCATGGAGGTGATGAAGGCAGAGTGTATCACTAGGAAAAAAAAAGGATTGCACTGCATGCTAAGAACAAAATTAATATTTCATGAAAACTGGTACATTGTGCCATACACTTATGTAAACATGCACACTTTGAAGAAATACAAATGCAAATTGCAAGCAGGAGTCTTCTCCTGGGGGAAGGATGGATAAGTATCCCTTATCTGCGGGATGCAAATGAAAAGATAGTCCCACTCTTACACTGGAGAATCTATTTGTTGGTTAGAGAATCTATAGAAAGGGAGAAAAGTTTGTCTGAATAGGCACTCCCATCTTACAGTGCCATGCCAAATTCTCAGTCAGAAACATGTATTTGTTCCCTGTGAAAGAAAACGTAACTGACAATTTTAACTCATGCTTTAGCCTGATTCAGTGAGAAGAGGGTTGCAGAATAACTTCTGACAAAAAACTATTAGGCAAATAAGTTTACCTTTATTAACTCATATAAGATACTGGCTACAAATTGAAAAGTTTAACAAATAAATATGATCACTACTCCATAAAACTGGCATTAAGGGCATCTAACTTCATTTTGAATTCAGACAATTCTTCCAATATCAATTACTATACAATATAGAAATGGTGTGATTATCTCACAAAGTTATTACATAATAATGGCGGGGATGTTTCTGTAGCTAAAGAAAACTACCACTAATTTTCATGTGAAAAATGTTTCCAAGGCACATAATCATGAGGGATACAATGAAAATACTTTGATTTATATGCATAGAATAGTTTGTATTAGCACACAATCAGCACAAACAGAGTATGTAGAGGCCACTTAGATTATTATCACATTCTAGCAATATAGAAATACAAGCCAAGATATCAATGTAATTATATGCTGTCATTAGGATGCCAATCAGCACTGGATGTGTGTGTATGGAGTTATGCACAATTATGAAGATTAGCAAATATATTATTTAAAACAATCAGGCAGAAGCAGTGCTTATTCTGACATGCTGTTTTGTTTTGTTTTTAACCCTGCATTCAGATGTACTTCAACAAAAAGATTGTTGAACCCGGCTTCAAAAAAGATGGCATTTCTTTCTCCACTCTTGGCATCAATATGATAGTTGAAATAGAAGAAATTGGTGCTGTCATCACCTTTAGCGGTCTGATTTTCTCTGTCAAGCTCCCATACAGCAAATTCGGCAACAACACTGAAGGACAATGTGGTAAGAAGGCTGGACAGATTGGAGGGGGTGTACTTTCCCCACCCCTACCTCGGTTATGCTCACCCACTCTGGCTGTGCAGTCTTACAGTTGACAGAGATTTTTAAACAGCAGTAAATGGAAATGAGTACAGTTCTGCTCTTCAACTTCTCTAGGATGTCAAAAGCTCAGTATTTCTTTTGGGGCTGGGGTTTTACATCTGCTTGTTTTTCTATAACCTGAAGTTCATATAACTGGAGAAAGTGTTCCCTAGGAAGCAAGGCAAAATATGTATTTTATGAGCACATCACACCTAAACTTATCAGCCCAGGAATGTATTGTACATCTCTGACATGGCTTATGAGAGTTACCCAGCTTGTCTCTTCCAGGAACTTGTACAAACAATAAAGAAGATGAATGCCGCTTACCAAGTGGTAAGATCATTTCCTCCTGTCCCCAAATGGCTCATCACTGGATTGTTGACAACAACAAGTCGTGCCATGGAATACCAATACCACCAGCTATAACCACACCTCCACCAAAGCCGCAATGTCAAACGCCTCCGCTCTGCAAGCTTATCTTGAGCGAGTAAGAAAACAAATTCATTTCCTCTAGACACAACTCTCTCAGTATCATACAAGAAGAATAACAGCTATAGATTTAGCATGTGATAATAGCTGAAAACGTCAGCTTAATGACAGAATATATATAGTAAAAGGCTTTTGCAAAAGAAACTAGTCGGCCTTAATGATTTGCATACCAAAGATAACTGAGCAAGCAGAGGTAAAGTCAGAAAATCAGGGATGCAGCATGCACTAAAATCAATACTCCCTGGATGCAATACTTCCAGCATTTGTTCATGAAGTATTAAGCAAAGATTGAACTCTAAATTTGAAGTGGGTCTTCAGTACAAATCACAGAGAACCCAGTTACCAAACAGGTGAAGAGAGCAGATGGAAACAGTTGAGAAATGTCCTTCATTCTTTGTACATTTTACCTAAAATACGGAGCTCCAAAATCACAAAGGCTTTTTTCCTGAAGTATGTCCTATACCTGTGTAGGCTGACAAGGTTATTTATAAAAGGCCTCTTATACATGCTTTCTGTAGTATCGAGTAAGTTTGGAGATACTTTATGTGTAAATTTTCTATTGCTACTTTTTTTTTCATTCTTTTTTTTCTCAATCTGTTGCAGTTGCCTTTTACACTAAATTTCTGGTCTCAAACCACTAAAAGGTTGTGTACACATACAGAAATACTACACCCATTAACATCTTTAGAAAAAAAAGGCGCTTCAGATTTCTTAAACTTTCCTGAATCTATCTCCCAGCTTACTGGCCATTCCTAGGGTTTTTTGTTTCTCATAATGCCTTATTTTCTGAAGCAGAGTCACATGCTATTAACTGGAAAGTGTTGTCTGACAGGAACAAACTTTGTATAATGATATACTGATATAGAAAGGGGTTGCTTTCTTTACTGTCTGCAGGGTTTTTGCAGAATGTCACACCGTGATACCACCAGAACCATTTTTCAAAGGCTGTGTTTTTGATGGATGTCGCATAGACGATGAATCCATGCAGTGTTCCAGTTTGGAGATATATGCTACAGAGTGTGCTGCTAGAGGTGTCTGCATTGACTGGAGAAAAATGACCAACAATACATGTTGTAAGTATTGCAGGACTCAAAATGCATGTGATAAATGGTAGAAATTAGTGTTTTAGTCACTAAACACATCTTATATCTGACACTTGGTTACTGTCTACAAAAATCCAGTGAGGTCCTTTCTCACAGAAGCTGCAAATAAAGAAGGCAAAGCTGTAGTAATTTTTTTCTGGGAAAGAACATGCATCTACTGTCAATTTTTAATCTTTTTTTTTTGTGTTTTTCCATACAGCATTCAGCTGTCCATCAAGCACAGTATACAAGCCTTGTGGGCCCATTAACCCACTTACCTGTGACCAAAGGTACTGGAAAACAAAGAAAAAAACCCTATCCTGAAGCTCTTGCTTATATTTTTCTTATCTATTTACTTTCCTCAGAAATTTGAGTTATTTCACAAAGAACTATGTTGTGAATTTCACTAACTAATTCAAGGTTTATAAATGCCAATCAGCTCTAGGAACACATGCTTCCTGTTGCCCTTCAGAAAGTACATTTTTTTGTCTCTCTTTTATCTGACATGATACACTGCTCTGCTCTCTGCCTCACCACAGAAGTGTTGCACTCAAGCATTTATATTCTTTCCATTCCAGCTATGAGCATCCTGGCTATGGAGTAACTGAAGGCTGTTTCTGTCCTGAAGGAATGACACTCTTGCGTGCAGAGAGCAACATCTGTGTCTCTGAATGTTGTAAGTCATCTGTAGCTAGTTTGGGGAATAAATAAAGATGGGAATTATTAGTCAGGAGGCCTGAGTTCTGTAGTCATCTTCTACACAGTCAGATCATTGTAAATCAGCCTCCCTTAGTGTCCCCAAGTACAAACTGAATCATAGTCAATGTTACCCTTTTTTGCCATCATCCTTCCTTACATGAGACCAATCAAGATGGTAGAACTCTACAGTTAGTCTGCATATTAATTTTCTTGTTAGCTTTATCTTCACAGTATTTTTATTTCAAACTGCACGTATGTACTCCTTTATCAGTTTTCATTGGTGTAAATACTCATTCGTTTGTCTATTTTTTTCTATTTCTTTCTAGTCTGCAGAGAACCAAATGGAATGTCCAGAAGGGTGAGTATCACAAAGAGGATGGCTTAAAGAGCACAGACAAGTGAAACAAGATGATATTTAGTGTTCCACTGAACCAAAACTTTGTCACAAATGTTTGCTCACTTTCAGTCTTAAAAATAATGAGTACTAGAGCACCCCTAAGAAATTTAACAATAAGAGATAAAATATTCTTTCAATAACCTCACATATAGGTGGGAAAAAAAACCTTAAAAAAAAAAGTACAGAAAGAGAGAGATGGTAGTAGTGGAAGATAGGCATATATGCTTATTTTATTTCCACAAATTTGGCTTGCTAAAATTACTAGAAATTAAGGGAGAGATGGATAACAAAGTTTACCTGTTGCTTATCATGTTCATGTCTTGCATTATTAGTTCCTCAGCTGCATAGAAATCAGCAACCTAATGTGAAAATAAATATATCATATGATAATTTTTTATTTAAGAATGGATGCGAAGCTCGATCACATTTCCTTTAGAACTCCTGTAACCCTAATGCTAACTCTATTAACAAATAGAAAGTAATAGCTTTGTGAACTCAGAACCTGTAGTGGCCTCCAATGTCTTCCCCAAATAATCAGTTTGAGGGTCTCCTATAAAATCTGAAATATGAAAAAGCTGATATAATCAGTTATTACTATATGCCTATATGAACATGTTAACTAGAAGCAAATAAAATTATTTTGGTTTATTTTAATATTTCATTTTTTTTCTTGCCGTTGTCTGTGTTTTCCTTTTTTATTTAGCCAGGAGAAAAATGGACAAAAGATTGCCGAGAATGTGTCTGTGACAAAAATACTCTTCAGGTGAAGTGTACAAAACACGAATGTTCTCTGACACAGCAAATATTTTGTGAAGGACCAGGTTACATGCCTGTTCAGATACCGATACCAGAAGACCCATGCTGTACTAGGACTGAGTGCTGTGAGTACTGACTTCTTTATCATACAAAATATGCTATATTAATTTTAGGGAACTACAGCAATCATTTCACATTTCTTAATACTTTGCATTGATGTCATAATGCTTTTCTCTCTCATCCCGCTTTTTAGAGCCTTCTTGTAGAGCATTCAGTAAATGCCTGAAGATAACAAATGTAAACATTAAAAAATTCTATATAGTCAGACATAGAAAAGTAACTGCAAATCTTCTATAATTTAACATTGAAAGACTTCAATACTGCCACTATCTGAAACAAAAACCATTTAAAACCTTTTCAATTTCAAAGACCAGTATTAAGAAAATTAACTTAAAAAAATAGTCCTGACTATTTAAAAATTACTCAGGAAAGTTCCAGAACCAATTATCAAACCAGAGAGTCATCAGATTTCCCCATTGGTACAAATTTCTCTTTTAAATTATCTCTTTCCAGCATTTACTACTCTGTTCTTCTCAGTGTTTTGGTTTTACAAAGATTATGGGAAAGCCCAACCACATTGAAAACACCTTGGCACATAGACTGAATTAGTCATTAAACTATCTTTTGTAAACACCATATCTACCCCATTCAGAAGTTCGTGTAAAACAAAATTGCTTTAATTCAAAAATTCTGAGCTTATTATTTTTTTATTCTCTTACATGAGACAGACTGTAACACAAGCCTCTGTGCTGACATCACACCCCAGTGCTTAGAGGGGCAGGAAATAATCACAGTAATGCCACCTGGAAACTGCTGTCCTATCTTTGAATGCAGTAAGTATCACGCACCCCCAATATGTGCTATTTACTGCTGTATTTTTCTAAGTTACAAAAACCTTATAAGAGAGATGCAAGTTATCTTTGGTATCATATTGGGCCTTGTTGTGAATTAGTGTTTTAAGGCTGCTGCCACAAGCTTATGAAATGGGCCTACAAAACTATTAAACAGAAGTTTTTTTCATGCATTTCCGCTTCCTAAAACTTACACCTCCTTTTTCTTTCTTTACAGGACAGGGCTGTGTAGTCAACGAAACCTACTATGCAGTAAGTACAGAGTTACTCTATAAAAATTAACCCTCACATAGCTCACAGTGTAGTGTTTTTGAGACCCCTATCATGGCCTATATTTTGTAGGAAGGCCTGAGATAAAATATTATTAATTATTTCACTGAGGTTAACACCCTCTGTACAAGGAAAATCATGTTCTGCTCTCCTTTCTACATTAGCAGATTTTGATTCCAAAATTGATATTACCAAACCAGAAACTCTGCGTAAATGAAACAACCAAAATTGTATTTATGGATAGCTTAGCCTATACATAGTTCATCTTTGTATTTTCTGTGATGTGTATGCAGAGAGCAACCTGTTTTAACTGACTAATAATGAGTTTTTCCAACTTCCCCTAGCCTGGAGCTGCCATTCCATCAGGCCCCTGTGAAGAATGCACCTGCTCTGCATCCTCTCCCTCGAAGCCTCACCACCTTACGGTCACCTGCCAGCCTGTTATCTGTGACACATACTGCCCACTGGTGAGTGCTGTTCTGCTGCCAGAAATTCCTACCCCACTCAGCTCCAGTAACCACCAGTCCAGGTCAGTGACCTGACTTAATGCCATTGTCTCTCTATTCCTTTCAAAACAGGGCTATAAATACACAGTGGAACCCGGGCAGTGCTGTGGCACGTGCAAGGCAGCAGCTTGCGTAGTGACTCTGGGAGACAACGTTACACACGTGCTCCATGTAATTATCTCTGGTTGAGCTCACTTTTGGGGCACTCTGCTAGTCTTTTCATTCTTTCCTCTCCTTGTATTTGTCACATTTATTTCCTCCATCTTTTCTCAGACAAATGCTTACTCAGGCAGAGGCTGGACAATCTCCACACAGCCTAAACAATACCTCACACCACAAAACAGCGGTTCTAAGTCTTCTGGAAGCAACTGTGATATGATACTGAACAATGGCTTTCAGAAATCAACATAGGAAAATACATAGGTGAAAGCAATGGGCTTTTGTTTGCCTCCAGTTCTGAAACTGTAGCACCCATTTTGCTCAAAGGATAATTTTAGCTGTGGAGGTATTTTGACACATCCATAAATTCTAATGACAGAACCACTGAAATGCAAATTATTCTTTCCAAATGAGCCCATGTACTTACCCTATTCACACAGAAAGCACATCTATATCCAGATAAAAATAGAGCCTCTTCACTTAGTTAATGAAAACCACTTAGTAGTAGTATGATAATATGGCAAATAATTATCAGCTGAAATTCAAGGAAGTAGTTAGGAATAATAAAACTACTATACACAGCAAAAATAAGACATTGGGGGCTTTTGTTTCATTTTTATATAAGAAGATATTAATTTGCATTCATTTTTGACTACTTTCAGGAAGGAGAAAACTGGAATCCACCTGGTGATAACTGTACTGTTTACACATGTGAAAAACATGCTGACCAATTCATCCAAGTCATCAAAGAAGCAAGCTGTCCTGCCTTGAACTTTGATGAGTGTGATCCAGTAAGTACTGTTCTACCAGTTCTCATTTTTGGAAAGTTTGCAGTGCCTAACACCAGTGATAGAAGGATCATGGTGTCCAATGAAAATAACTAGCAGAAGCATCATGCAGGAAGTAGCTCTCTTTTTATCCTCTCTGAACCTGCGCTCAGTCAAATTTTACCTCAGAAAAGCAACTCAAAATTCAAATTAAAATTTAAAAAATTCAATCTCCAGTGAGGATCAGACATTAGAGAAAAGGATACAGCATAATATTTTGGATTCCTTAAAGTGTCAAGGGATCTAGAAGCAAAAATCAGCCTCTGGCAAGTCACTTATTTCACTCATTGTGTTACCCTCTGTGTTATAATCCTTCACCTTTACTGACTTTGGTCACAATATTTTGGTGTACATGTGCTAGGAGCTTTATTGCTTGCTGAAATTATACTACTAAACTGAGGGTTTTTCTCAGTTTCAACTTTCAAATAACTCTTATTAATATTAAAGTAGTGATGTGCCCTTAATTCTTAGCCTCGCTTGAAATTAAGTTCCTGGTCAATACAAAAATAAACACAGTCTCTGGTGCCAGAGAAAAATAGGAAGCAGGGAAAGGCTGCTTTAGTATGCAGATATGAAACCTCAGTTATCTTTTTGTTTTCCCACTTAAGGAGGATATCAGGTTATCTGACGATGGCTGCTGTTTAGTGTGCCAAAGAGTACCAAAACGTAAGTAATAATAATTTTGTTAAAGGTATTAACTATATGTGCCTGATTAGGTATATTAGCCTATTTTGCACAATGGGTGCATAGACAGAAGAGGTGAACTGACCAGGTTTGGGTTCACTGCTTCACTGGAGTGAGAAAGAAAAGAGGTGGAAAAGAAAGGAACAGGACGTTTCCACTATGCATTTTAGGTCCTAGTGAAACAGATGGTGAACTTTCCCATCCCCTACTGTTAAATGCTGGCTTTTTTGAGAGAGTAAGCACTGACTACTCTCCAATTTCAATAGATAGATTCCCTTTAAGGAGGAAAATGAAGCCAGCTCTGAGAGATGGGTGTGCATTGAGCAGTTGCCACAGTACTACTCTTAATTTCTGCATTCTGAATCAAGTTGCCTAAGAAAAGGGGAACTTTTCATCACAAACAGCAAGTCTTCATGTAGCCCTCAGCAATTAAAAAAAAATGCATTGTGACTTAGTTTCCTATTTCAGCTCCATCCACCTTAGTTTTCAGTTACAAACTGTCGTATCATACACAGCTATCTATTTATATACACATGCATTTTAACATGTTTTCCTTTGCTTTGTGATGACCTCAGTTTGCATGAAGCACAATATGACTACTGTCATCAACTATAATGGCTGTGTATCTCCTGCACCTGTTGAGATAACATACTGTGAAGGCAGCTGTGATGCTTACTCACGGTAAGTGGCATAAAAGATAATTGTGGCCTCTTGTCTTCTACTCTTTACACCACTTACATCAAGCAAATCACAAGTGTTATTCTGATGTGTCCAACATCCACCCAGTCATCAACTGCTTCCATTGTGCTAATTAACATGGTATTGTACTAGCTTGATTACTTCGAGTTTAACAGCCTGTTCAATGTCATAGTGAATAGACCCAAATTTTGATTTTGCCCATTTAAAACTGACGTTATTTGTTTCTCATTATTCTCTAATTGGACTGGCTCACTACATGATCTGGAATAATCCTTTACTTTTTCTGTGCCTTAATGAAGGCTTAGAGTTATAAATTTTTACAATGAGGAGCAATTTACCTGTATTTCACCACAGGACTGTAAGAATGCTAATATTGAGCAATAGTCCCACATGCAAGAACAAAACTTCTGGTTATGTTTTGTAATGGGTGGGAGAGCACTATTATTTCTCACATAAATTCTGAACCTTTCTCATTGGTTTTTCTCTCAGATATTCTCAAACGACAAACACAATGGTGCACAAATGCTCGTGTTGTCAGGAAACCAAGACCAGCAAGAGAAAGGTGACTCTGACGTGCAGTGATGGAACCTCCCTGGATCACTCCTACACCTACGTGGAGAAATGCAGCTGTGTGACTGCTGAGTGCATTACCCAAGGCAACACCCAACAGGAGACACAGCAGATAAAGACTTCTCAGGAGCAAGCAAATGTCAAAAATTAGAATTAGAGAGAAGTCCTCAAACAAGGGCTGAGAATAAGACTAAATAAAGAAACTTCAAAAAACACAAAAGTGTCAAGAGCAGCTAAAATTTTGGATGAACAGATGATGTTTTCTGCATAATCCCCCAGTATGTCTGTCTACAGAATTTCAGCTTTCGTTATCAATCTATCTCCCATTGGTTTTTATGTCTTTTGTTTTACACCTTGAGAGGTGTAAGTTCATCTTGACATTTTCTGTTCATTTGTCTTCTGAGAAGTGCTGGACTTTTAATAACATTTTCATTTCAGTTCACCGAGAAAAATCAAAAGACAAATCCAGAAAACAAACCAAACCCAAGGAAAACTGTACCCCTCTGCTTCTATATGATTTTTGGGTTTTTTTGGCTGAGGGAAACTTAGAGGGCAGAAAGCCATATCTTTTCAAAACTATAAACTTCAATATTCTGAACAATTTATGATGGACATATTTCCCCACATGTTTTTGTGAGGAAAAGGAAAAATCATATTGTGAGAAGCTGCTGCACACTTCTTTTTGTTTACATAACACCATCAGCATAGTAGCTGTATGAAAATATGGATTTTTTAATTTTGTTTTGTTATGTGGTTAATTGTTTACAAAAGAAATATATATATTTGCCAACAGAGGCATATGAAGGATTTTTTAAACAAAAATATAATAATAATAGTAATAATAATAATAATAATAATAATTGTAAATTCTTTCCTATTAAGCTTTAAGAAGTTGGACCACTACTATTTATTACCTTTTTTTTTTTTTTGAAAACTGATTTATTGGGTCATTTCTTTCAGAATTAATGTTAATATCCCATTTCTTACTCTCAGTCGTGTTGTCTGGGTATGGTATATTTTCTTTTGTTTTTGAATATTATTTTATTTTTGTTCCTTATGACACAAAAAATGCAATTATGATTAATAAATTTTGAGCATTTTACAGCATGTCTGCTTTGACTGTTCAGTGAATCCCTTGTGTGAGAGTTGCTGGGTCCATAAAACATGGGTCCATAAAACATAGGTCCAGATTAAAAATCAATGCAGGCTGTGGTACCTAACCCACTATAGAGCTTTGATAATGCTTTGAATGAAAAACACTCAAAACCAAACACTTGGAAATGTTCCAAGCACATCAGCTCAGCTGCTATCACCTAGTGAACTCTCAGAAAGCAAGCACAAGACTTCCTGGGTCTGCACATGTTTTGCAGCCCTGAAAGTTCTTTACCTGAATGGCATAAACTAGCCAAAGTATTTCAAACCAGCCTGTCTCAGGTTTTAGAGCCCACTGCATCATAAATAAATTTCTGAAATTGCAGTTGTAAATCTACGCAGCTGCAACTGAGAGGAAAGCTCATGTGTTTACAAATAATTTGCTGGATGAAGGTGTGGGTGTAAAGGTCTTTGAAATGGGCCCAAGGTCTCTACTGACTTAGGGCAGGGGCTTTGCTGCAGAGCCCAGGCAGTTCTGCTCCTGAAACAGACAAGGGTCTGCACAGCCTGAGTTTCTGAATTTTAGGGTAAAATAGGAGGTTCAAAGTGGGATATGTGGTAGGCAATTTGGGAAGGCTGAACCTTCCTGGTGCCTCAGCCAATAGGGAAAGAGGGTAACATGTAGCCGGGAGTTTAGGATAAAAGCAGGATGTCCCCTCTGAAATTTCAAGAGAGAAAATGCCACAGGTGTCTGCCCTGGTGGACTCTCTCCCTTTATTCAAATAAAATTGCAGGACTCCTCGGTCACCTTTTTGGACATAAACTTCTGGCATTTGTGACATTTTTTCTTACACTACTCAGCTTTAGTAGCAGAGTACTTTGAACCAGCCACCACAGCTCTGACAGTACATTGTATAATGCCAAGCAACATCCTACAAATAACTGCTCTAGGATTTGTAAAGGGAACAGTAAAAAGATGAAGTTTTTTTACTAAACTTTTCTCCTACCCTACAGTTTGGATGGCTCAACAGAGGGAGGAACAGGGTGCCCCACAGCAGCTTAGGCTGCTCTCACACGTGTTTTTCTTTTACAGGACAATAACCACCCCTATACTTCCCCCTTCAGAGGCAAGCACTGAGTTTTCCGTGAGAAACACTAACACCACTTTACTTCCTGCTGGCAGAAATCCCGAGCTCCGTCCCAGCTTCCTCTTGACATTTAGTTTTTTCCACGCCTTGGGCTCTTTTGCTGGCCAGCGAGGCCCGCAGGTGGCACACTGCTCTGTTCCTCCTTTCCCAGCTAACCCACCAGGCTTCCCAGTGCAGCACTACTACTGAATTCGTGACCATTCCGTGTGCAACAGATTTTCCTTGCCAGGCAGGCTAGGAAATTATTATTCTGTTCATTCTGCAAAAGGGAAATGAATATATATAATATTTATTTATATATATATAATATTATATATATTATATATATTATACATAATATATATTATATATAATATATTATATATATTATATAATATAAAATATATATAATATATTATATATTATATATATTATGATTATATATTTTTTTTATATATATATAATATATATAAAATAGAAAATTAATTATTACGTGATTTGTTGGTCCACAACAGCTCCTTGCCCACCATAACCTACTGAAATGGCGGATTTCCTGCATGTTGCTTCAAGATCATTAGTTGTTTTCCTATACAAAGCCTGTATTTCAGCATCCCAGAAGATATTATGTTTCCTGGAGATCCCTGTGTGTAATAAGTCTGTACCACCAGCCACTTCATACACTGAAAGAGAAAAAAGTAATACAATGAGGAAGAAGAGAAGGGGAGACGTGGCACATGGGAAGACTGACAGGTTATAATAGCAGGGACAGCAGAGTTTGGTGGCATAAGAAGAAAAGAAAAAAACAGAAATAGAAGCAAGGGCACTGGCAGGCTTCAGTCCTGGCACGAGGAGACAGGAACAAGGGGAACATAAACCGAGGTAAATCATGGAGGCACACCAAGGCTGTGGCTGAGGAAGTACTGGAGACCCTGCCTTGGAGAAGGAAGGATTTCTGTCACAGATGCTGTCCCAGTGCTGGGAAAGAGCAGATGGGATCCTTTGATTCAAAAGGAGGACAGGGAGCAACATGATTTGGGTGTTAAAGACAAAATGAAAGATCTTGAAACAAGACATGGAGTAAATGTAAACCAGAGTTCTGCAATGGATGTAGTAGAGCAGACTGACATTCTTCCTAATTTTTCCTTTACACAGGACCGATCTTTGCTCCGAGTTGTTGCTGCCACAGATTGGTAATAGTTCCAAAGTAAACCTTCCTAAAACTAGGATAAATTATACCACTTATTTTTGTCAAAAACAAATTACCATATTTTTTTTTTAAACCATAGATAAAGAATGGAGTCAATAAGTGATTGGGTGAGAGAAAGTGATTGGCTTGGCAGGTCTTTCATGACAGGTCAGAATACCTGCAGGTCACCCTGAGCTGTGCTGGTGTAGATGGTTGATGTTTGTTACACCCACAGCAACACCAGAGGGCTCTGGGCTCACAGCTTACAGACGTGGATCAACAGCTTTGCTGTCAGAAGAGTTTCTTTCCAGGCACTTCAGAGTGTCCTGGTTCAGGGAAAATTTGGGAAAGAACCCCCAAAGGGTTCCTCTAGGAAGCAGATTCAATTGGCCCCTCCCCCCCAACCGGTTTGGGAAGGATACCTCCTTGAAGAAAAGTGGAAAAATCCTGTTTATTAAACAAGGAAACTTAAACAATATTAAACAATATAGCTTCTTGCCACTCCGAGAGAGAGACAAACTCAGAAACCCCCCGGGGCGCAGCGGGGCTTGCTCAGTCTCTGGTCAGTCCCCCCGGGTCTGGCAATGCCGCGGCCCAGCCAGGTGGGCTCAGGTGTGAGCTGCCTCTGCTCTTCTGGGGTCCAGCCCAGAGCAGGTCCAGAGAAAAGGAAAACAACACAGTCCAGGGAACTTCTTTGCCTCAGCTAGCTAAAACTACCTAAAAAGCAAAGGAGAGCTCTGTCTCGCTGTCTGTCCATCCACAGACAACAGGGTCCAGCAGCAGGAATGTGGAGGAGGGAGTGCAGCTCTTGAAAACAAACTCCGCGCTTCTTCCCCCCGCTTTCACTCTTAGAACAAGCCTTAAAGGTGGAGAACTCACTTATTATTCAACATAAACAAGGCAGACGACTGGGGGTAAAGGCATCATACAGTCAACCTAGGACAGTGAGCCACACAACACAACAATTTCTTACTTTCAGATCCTGAGGATGAGCTGTGCCCTTAACTTAATCCTGAATCTACAAGCATCTATTCCACATAACATAACAAGATTTGTTTATACATCACTTAATTTTTTTTATCTG
Source organism: Chloebia gouldiae (assembly GCA_003676055.1). Classification (NCBI taxonomy): domain Eukaryota; kingdom Metazoa; phylum Chordata; class Aves; order Passeriformes; family Passeridae; genus Chloebia; species Chloebia gouldiae. The sequence continues at coordinate 40,256,237 of QUSF01000004.1, forward strand.
ATCATCGTTGGAACACAAATAAGTTGCAGGAGAGAAATCATTCCCTTAGAAATTATTCCAGCCAGAAAAAACCACCAGTATTCAAAGTTTTAATGTCTAAATTCAATATTGAATTAATGGGCATTCATAACTCAGGTCTCTTGTTATGTGCCTCAAGTTCTTCATGACTAGCTTATTTTTATTCTTTCTTCACACAACATATTAAAACTCTGCAGTGCAAATAACAAATTACTAATAATCAATTTGAATTATGCTTTGTAACTATCAGCAACATATAAACTATAACCTGAAATTATGTGTCTATTTGGATTCCAACTTTCAATCCACTTCCAGTAATTCATTTGCTTCTTAAAGCAAGACAATGTTTAAACCACATCATTTTCTGAAAAAATCTATTGAAGGACTTATGGTTGTTTGTGGCAGAGCTCAGGAGCTGGGCTGATAACAGAGAACTCAAGAGTGAAAGCCACACTTCATAATAGTAAAAACCCAACTGAAAGAAGGAAGTTTTTATCTCTTCAGTAGGTTTTGTTCTAACCACTGAAAAAAAAAAAACCACCAAAAAACCCCAAACAAACAAACAAACAAAACCCCAAAAAAAACAAAACAAAACAAAAAAAAAACCACTCTCTGGCAACAAGCCCGATTAAGACAGGGTTTTATAATAGAAAAGGAGACTAGTTCTATTCAAACATTATTAATGTAATAATAAAACAATTATAAATGCACAGGAAGTACATTTTTGCAGAGGATGCGGTGGTCATGACTGTCAAATTTTCCTTTGCTCCTTACAGCTTCAAAAATTACCATCCTTCTTGAGCCTCTGATTCCTTTTGGCATTCAGTATAACTCCTATTTATAACTACAATTTGATGATGAGTAACCAGCAAATGTTTCCATTATTATAATAATTTGGTTTGGGTTTTAAATAGATAGAAACTTATTCTGCCTGACTCTAACTACTCTCCTCCTGTTATGACCATGCATAGAAAAATAAAATCCCATTTATGCTTCCTTCTGTTTTAAGAAAGAAAAGGCTGTCCAGGCAGTCAAAAATGGAATTCTTAAACAGAGTAATTGTGGATATGTCGCGCACACAGTCTCACCAAATGAAAATGTGTAAAGTCTTAGTAGCCAGTCCTGAAAGTAAACCATTGTTTCTGTATTGCAGTGTAGTTACAAGGATTCACTGGGATTCACTGACTTTTAAAAAAGGAAAAAAAAAAGCCAAGAAAAAAGAAAAAAAACCAGAAATACTTGAGAGGAGCATGATTCCAAGGCAAATTTGAAACTGGCTTTTGTTTCAGAGAATGTCAGATGGGAACTCATCCGTTCCCATCAGTGAGTAGTCAGTCAAAAACTCTCATTCCAGTTTAACTGACCTCTAGAGAGGTGTGGGGCCAAAACTCAGCTTTCTGTCGTTGCTCAGTGTCACAGCTACTGAAGCACACAGCTGCCAACTGCAACATAGCCATAACATGAAAATCTGCAGAAAAGACATCATAAACACCTTCATGAAATGACCTCCTGCCACGACAGAACTGAATTTCTTATTCACATTAATTGCTGGTTGCTCTGTATTCTGGAGAATGAGATTATTCTACCTGATGTAGTTTTATAATTTGCTCTACTATCAATGCTCTTGTGCTTTATGACCTCATTCTAATGGTAATTAAGACCCATTATTCAGATATCTGCTATTTTACAGGAAATTAGTATTGCAATTGCACTAAATATGGTCAACAGAAGATAATGCAAAACATGACCTCACATACTTCATGGGGAGTAGTTTTACAACATTCATAATAAAGAAGTTGTCACAGTACACTTGTTCTAATTTTTACACTTAGCAAGAAAGCTATGGGAACAACGTTATCCATCCCTCAGTAATACTGCACAGGATTTTACTGAACAGTATTTCAGTAAAGAGCATTTCAATCCCAGCTGAGATTCGATCATAAGTAAATTCTCAACCTAACTAATTTTTAGATTTCCATTATTGTTTGGGATTTTACAAAGTAAAATAAAGTTTGTTATTTGCTGTGTGCTGGTTTTGGCTGGGGTGGAATTGAGTTTTTTCATAGTAACCAGTACGGGGTATATTCTCCTGTGACATAACTGCAGTATAAAATGGATTTAAATCATCACAAGGAAGGCTTCAGCTGATTAAAATGTTGTGTGATCTATTCTCCTCTGCCACTTCTTACCTCTCCAGGCTCAGAGTAAACTGCAGAGAAAAGGCAAAGAACAGTTCGAGTCCACTCAACTCCTGCAAAATTCACAAAGCTCATGAGTTCTTCTGTCTCAGTACTAAAGAAGCACTTTCCAGAACCAAAGAAGCACTCCTGAAGCAGAATTTCACATGATACAGCCACAAGGCCATCAAGGCCAGCCTGCACTCCAAGACACACGGAAAAACTTGCCAGCACTATACTGAGGTAACTACAGTGGACATGACACTAGCAGGATCTCAATTTACCTCACAGGTGAATATAAATATGCACAGTGACTAATCTCTGAGACTTTCAGGAAACCATGAAAATGACACTCTTTTTTACAGTTCATCCACCCAACTGAAAAGGTCTCTGAGCATCCCAGTAAGGACACCTCACTTACCCAACTAAGGAAGCACACCTGAGGAACATACAATAGTTAAAAATTACCAGAATCAAAGAGAATTTACCCTGCCTTGGTTCATTCATTCTGGTATGATCATGCTGGTGTTATTACATGATTTTTCCAGCACGTATGACAAGATCATCATGCCTTCATATGCTGGAAATGACACACAAAGTATGAGAATCACAATCCTTGCATTTATTATAGTGAAGATAAAGAGGGAGCCATTTTTCTAAAGTCAGGTTTACTTATTTCTCTTAATTGTCAATTCACTTTAGTCTAATTGAGATTAATCTGACCTGTTGATGTGGCCAGGCTAAGGATTCAGAAATAATATGCTCATAATAAAGTTACCCAGTAGCAAATAGCTTCAATTCTGGCAACTATGGTTTTTAAAAACTTATAGCAAATATATAATTATGTATATATTATATTATATTATATTATATTATATTATATTATATTATATTA
>QUSF01000004.1:40259336-40358574 GCA_003676055.1 Chloebia gouldiae
ATTATATTATATTATATTATATTATATTATATTATATTATATTATATATAATTAATACATTACAAATAATCTCTCATACACAGTTCAGCCACAAATACCATTCAATAATAAATAATCTAACTACATTGTGTCCCACACAGCTCTTTGAAAGCTCCTTTTATGAAGGCTCAGAGCAATCAGTATGGGATGAAACAAATTTATCTGAATGTGCTGCAATCATCCATGCTGTAAGAGCTTTTTGGGAGGGAAGAAAGAGAACAACCTCTCTTCTGAGAGCTTTTCCATGGCTGTGACAAACTGTTGAAGATGCTGAAAAACACTGGCAGTACAGGAGCTGTGAGAGACCAGGAAGGAGGAGGTTGTGTCCTTCCCAGGGCCTAACCCAAAACTGCCCAAGCTCCAGGAGTGTCCTCCCACGAAATATTGAGAAATACATAAGGAGGAGGACCCCTTTCACCAGGGGACATTCAGGTACAGCCTATTAACCCCTCAGGGCCCTGCTGGATGTGGGCACCAGTAGCAGGAGAAGCCTTGCTCCTGGCAAAGCCCCCTAAGGATAATGGGGTCCATCCCAATGAGAGGTGTTGTCTGGCTCCCAGAGAAAGGGGCTGCCAAGTGTGATTTCCCCCCGTGCAGAGGGGGACTGCCACCACCCTGTGCCACACACACAGGGCACCTACTGCTCCAGGGGTGGCATTTCACCAGCATCCCCACTCCTCCAGGGGAAGGACACCAAGGTATGGACCTGCAGCAAGGTACTCTTGCCTCTTTGGGAAAGCCCTTCTGAGAGGACTTGGCAGCTCTGCTGCGTTTCTGCTACTGGGACAGCAACCAAGATTGTGCCTGAAAAGGCTGGGACATTGTTTTTACTTTTAATAATTCCTTACTTCTTTTTTTGCAGACAGGAATTTGGATTAGAAAAAGCCCATCCCCTACTGCAAACAGGCACTGCAAATGAAACCACAAGTTTTCCACCTCAAAATAATTTAGTGGAGCACAGGTTAATCCGCCTCAGTGAGGTAACCTGTTGACTCCTGCCCAAGATTACATGTAAATGGTTGAAAAGTGCTGCTGGCAAACTGGTCCCCAACACCCCTGAGGCCCCAGGAGGCGTGCCCCGGCCCTGCTGCAGCCCTGGGGTCAGCCCCTCAGCCCCTGCAGACAGGGCATGGCAATGCCCTTGTTCCATCCTATATCCCCTGTGGCAAAGCACACTCCACACAGTATTTATACAGCTGTTATACACATAGCATTTATACACAGTGAACAAAGCAAACTGCTCCACCATTCTCCATTAAGTCAAGTTTCTAACGTCACTGGGATTTAGTACAGATTTATCTTCTTAAAATGTTAAAAGAGAAGAAAGAGAAAAATGTATCCAGCTGGTTTTTGAAAGTGTGTCTTTTTTTCCAGCCCCTTTGTTTATATCAGCAGGTCTTGCTGGTGTACCCTGGTTGCCTGGTTGCATTAGTACTGCTTTTACAGCCCCTTGTGTCCTAACAGATGCTCTCCTGGTTTCTGCCGGGAGCACATCCCTGCTCTGTTCATAAGATCTTCAGGCAAACCTGAGGATTCTGTGAGTTTAGATGATGGGCTGAGTCAGAACAATACAGGGTTGTTCTCAAAGCTGCACGTATTCCTCCCCACAGTGCCAAACTGTTCTGGCACTGCTGAGAATCTGATGTGTCATACCAATGCACTCAGGGATCCTCACTGCAAAAGTAATGACTGTCAAGATCAAACATGTCACTTACAAGGAAACGACAAAACATACACAAGGACAGCCTGTTTTCCACCTTACTGAAAGAACAATTCTATCCCTGCTTGCATGCCTTGAGGCTATGTCTGTCTTGTTATTTATTATTTGTTTCATTGTTAATATCCATTGTATCATGTATCTTAATGGGTATTTGTACTTGTGATTATATTGCCTTGCTTCTGTTAAATGATGCAGGCTACTGACTTTAATTCTGATTATTGACATACAAGTTTTTAAAGTTGTGAAATACGTATTTTAAACTTTTCTTTTTTATTAGAGTGTGTGTTTATATTTTAAATGAAATTCATAGGCTTTCACTTTTCTGAAGAATTTTTGTTATTAGTCTCCAGGAAATGCAAAGAGCTGTTTTCAGAATTACATAGGAAGTTTCATAGCTGTGCATTTGACTCATTGAGCAGTTGCATAGAAGATCATTGGTCTATCCTGTCAGCCTTAAGCTTCTATAAAACACAATAGCAGAGTGTTTTGCATTAAGTTATTTTGTTCCTTTCTCCCAAAAGGTTGTGTGTCATCTAGGATGTGACTCAGATACTTCAGCTGTGTTAGGCAATCTGCATTGATATGTATATCAACTCTCACACTGAGAGGACTTTCTGCAGTTTGTGGCCTTCCCAAAAGGAAGGGATCTACAGGGAAAGTGCAGATTTGTTGTCTATTGCTGGTTTTGTTTCAAACAGTTTTTTTCCTCTTATTATCAGTGGAGCTACTTGTACCCTTACTGCTCTGAAGTCTGCCCAGCCCTTCCTCTTCAAATCAAAATCAGACATAATACAAGGTTTATCAGCAGTGGCAATGTTTTATTGGCTTAGCTGGCATAATTAGAAAAACTAGGCAAGCTTTTTGGCACAGCAGACCTGCAGTCAGCTTTGAGAGCTATTTCTTAGATATGTCTACCTCAGGAAGTGGTGTAATCCAGCCAAATCCTACTCTCCCAGCCCCTTCAGCTGAAGCCTGAAGACTGGATTTGCACAGCCAGGACAAAATTTGGATCACAGTTAGCTCCAGAAAAAAACCTTAGCATCACTGACACTTGAATAAAAATTCTGCATTATTTTAGAAATATATTTGAAGTCTGGCTTTCTCCCAGGACTTCTGTTCCACTATAAGCACTCTAGACAATCAGTGAGATATATATGTGAGATATATATGTTGCTATTTTTTTACTTCCTGTAGTGTTACCTGTACATTTCACTACACTGCATATAAGGCTCATATGCCAACAGTCATGTTGAACTCTAAACAAGCAGTCAGCATTTCACCTGTAAGCAGCAAGGGGCCTGGGTCTCCAGGGAGTGTTCCCAGCAGAAAAGATTGGTCCCTCTGCTGTCAACATGGGTGTGTTGGGGGCTGTGATGGCTGCTGGTTTTACTGAATCAGGTTTCATGGCAGGGATTTTCAGGGTCCTCCGCTTCTATCCAAGCATGTAATGTCATTAGCTCCTGGTAGTGGACAAAGTTCTTCTAACTGGAAAAACTGCTTTGCCCTTGAGTTCTGCAAAGGTTGAGAGTAGTTGTCATTTTATCTCAGATAATAAATATCCTATTCATTTTGACAAAGGCTTGGGTGTTTAACAGCGTCACACAAACTGAATCTATACAGAGCAAACAGTCAGACAGAGACTGCCATTGTGGATGAGTTGTATTACCTTCAGCCTGGTGCCCAAAAACGTCCTTGAAGCGTGGTCTTGACTCTGCCCCAACACAATGCACATGCTGACAGATCAGAGCCTTGTAAAATAATTGTTGGGAGATAAAGTAAATCCTCATCAAAAATGTACTCTCTGATGAAAAGATCAATAGAAGTAATCAAGACGGTGTTTGGGCACCATGTGAAGGCTGTAGAAACAGAACAAGGGTTGGGGGTTTTAGCTGAAGTATTTGTGCAAAAATCATGCAGCAGCATAAGTAACGTTTCTTTAAAGGAATGAATGAGTAACAAGCTAATGGCAATCCTAGTCTGTCTACTCTCTCTCCCTCTTTGTTTTCTTTTCCTCTCCCCCTTATCTGGTGTATTTTTTTGCAGTTTTCTCATTGCATTTCATTAAAAACTTTTCCAGTTCATGTCTGTAGGGTACTGGTTCTTAGGTGTCAACTCAGCAACATCCTTAAGAATTTATAAAACTCTAAACTCAAATATCTGTGTTGGAACAACTGGGATTACTGATGTCTGTAAAATCAGATTCTATTTAAAACCCAATTCCATTCCACATACTTGTTCAGAAAGGTAATTTAAGAACATAGGCTTTTCAGAACAAACTAACTGCATGCTTTGGCATTAGTTCTACCCTAACAGCTAAGACCTCCACTCACATAGACCAGGATTTTCCTGTGCTAGACACCGTAATATCCTATGCTCTGAATCAATTCTTTGAAATACGCACCTGCATGCTTTGCCAAACTAGATTAGAGTTTAATTTTGTTTACATCTCCCTGCATTGTCCTTTTTTTTATTTATTCAGATTTTTATTAAGCCATGGTGGTGCTTGTAGAAGAAGAGCATAGAATTACTCTCTGCTGTACTGTACAAACAAGAAATGTGAGAATTCTTAGAGATAAAGACACGGAAGAGAGGAGAGAGGGAACAGTAATAAGCATCTAATGTTACCTGTGCTGTTTATGGAGCTTAAAGGAAACAGACAATTGCTTGAAACCAAGATTTTGCTAGTTATTTCTGTAGTGTGTTCACTGCTCTGCTAGTTTTCAGAGACAGTAATCACAGTTTTCATGGAGTGAACAGTAGTCATTAAGCAGAGGGAGGGATCAAAGTTGAGTAGTGACAGAAATTTTTCTTAACCTCCAGCAAGCAATGTCATCTAAAAGAGACACAAGGATGTCCGTGCACCACCTCCAAGACAAATAAAATTCAGAAGCATGACGTCCTTTTCATGGCTTGCCCAGAACAGCACAGAAAGGAATTCTTTATACCAAGTTGTTTAACTCTTTTAGTCACATAGGCCAGCCAGTATCTTTAATTGTGTTTAATTTACTTTGTTTCCAGGATCTGGAGGTCCAAATAGTGATAGATCTCATTCATTTTGTCATTTGCTACCTCACACACAATCTTGGTTTCATCACTTATCCACGTGTATCCACTTCCCTCTGACACCTTTCTGCATTCTGCCTCCTCACTCATTCATTCCAGCTATCACCCTGTATGATCCCCAAGGCCCACAGTCTTCTTCTCCCCTCTCTCCCAGGCAGAGCTGCACTTTCCACCTCCCCTTTGCTTCTCTGAGAAGAAGCTGACACACTCATAATCCAGTAATAGCAACAGCAAAGGCCAAAACAAAAAGGCACAGTGAAAACTCATGTGCTAACAACAGCCAAGCTACCGCAGAAAGTCACAAAGAGCATAGAATTGGTCAGTCTTAAGCAACTTTTAAGGCAAGTTAAAGGTCTTCCAAGTTCCATTTTGTTTGCTTCTTCTCTACTGAGAGATGCTTCATATGCCCTTTGTAACAACAAACAAAACAATAACAACAACAACAAAACCAACAAGAAGAAATCCATAGAGATAGTCTTCTCAAAGGAACCACATCAAGCTCCCCTGAGCACAGGCTTGTTCAGCATTCAAGGGTATTCATCAAATTACCACTTTGTGCCTGCTCAGCTCTTTCCTTGACATTCTGTTGGCCAGGGTCACAGATGGAATATTGGTTTGGATGGACATTTTTTCCCATGTACTTGTGGTCATGCTTATACTAAATAATCAGGGTGGAAGGAGTTCTCATCTGGTTAAAACCAACATCAACTTACTTACGGTTCTTGTCTTACACTAGTGTTAGGGTAAAAAAAAACCCTTCAAACTTATTAGCAAAGCAAACATGTTTATCAGAAGGGTTTGATTCTGTTTCCCAGTGTCTAGTTTACTTTCCTGCTAAATTACAGAAAGGCTAGGAGTTTGATTTGGCATCCATTAAATGCTTTACTGCACAAAAGAAATACCAGGACCTCTCTGAGCTAAATGTAACACCCTGGGATGGCATCAGGAACATCATATGAACAACTTGATTTCTGGTCAGTTCTAATGGAAAAGTGTTTGGTTTTTCAAGTGTAGTTGACAAGGCATGATTTCACGCATAAGCAAGTCCCCACCAAATTCCATGATGATGCAATATGTTGATTTGTTAAATGATATATCAAGCAATTTATACTCTTTCTACATTCTCACTGAAGTATTTCCACCTCCTCCTTCATCAAAGACTTAGCGGAAGTGGATCAAAAGTCTATAAAGTGTCAACTTAAGAAATTCAAGTTTTTAGAAAAGAAATTTCAAGAAATTAAAATTTTGACAAAGTCATAGCAGTTGGAAAGAGGGTCTTTGCATGGAAAAATGTTGTGTAATCTCATCTGGCAGTGCTATGTAGTAAAGATACAAAAAACACTCAGGAGCAAATAAAAAATGGAGTCAGTTATGTTCAAGCCAATGTATAACTGCTTGTTCAAGATATTAACTCATAGCAGTAGATATGCAGTCATTCAGCTGCTGTGATTATACATTGCATTATGCATTGCCTTGGGGTAGGAAGCACTTTGTCCACTTAGTAAGGCAGCATGGGAAAGGATACAATCATTATCAAAGTATGCATTATTAAAGGATTAATAAAATTTATATGCACGCCCATAGAAGTCTCATCATTGATTTCAGTGGGAGGGGAATAATGTTCTATGAAAATTAAATTCTTAACCAGCTCTGAAAAATAGAGGATAGAAGAGAGTTAGGAGATTAATCACTAAAATACAACTGCAAATTCTTATGTTTTAGCAAATTAGCATAACTTAAGAAAAATATAAATTTGCATAGAGCTTTGTCATGACTTTCATTGTCTGGATTTCTGGACCACAGAAAAAAATACCCAAAGACAGTTCTTCTCCCAAGGCATTCTTCATTAAATCAATTCAGATAATCTTCCTGCCTGTATGCCCATAGGAATCCCACATTAACTTTCAAGGGCCTTTGAATAAAAAATGGTCTGAGGAAAATTGTTTTTAAAATAAATTTTGGTGTAGAACTGACTAATTCACATGCATAAATATAGTTATGTTCCTTTCACTTTATGAGCAAATATTAGCTATAATAGTGACTAGTTAGCGGGTACACCCAAAAGAACAACCATGAGAGTTTCTTGACATTCTATTCAGTTCTCCTTGGTTTCAAAATATAACATGCCAAAGGTTTTGCTCCATTCAGAACCTTCATATGGATTTGATCCACAAATACCCTAGTAAATCATTCTAGAGCCAGATGTCTTTTTGGGTACAGCTAATGTCTCTTATGTACAGAATGAGCTCATTCCATTCTTTCATGACTGGTCAAACTGGAAATTCTTTCCCAAAGTCTTACTTGTCTTTGATCTTGATATGTACAAGATTTTGTTAGAAAATAAGTAGCACTAAATGAAAAAACCCACTGGATTGTCCAGGTGTGTGTACAGCAAGGTCTGAGGTTGAGACCACCCTTCCCTTTGCAATTAAGGTGGGTTTATTTTAATCCAACACTATGTTCTATTACATAAAAGAGTCCCAAGAGGTGAAATACTTCTCTTCCATGAGTGAAACAAAAGAGCATTAGTTACTTTGCTCAGATTAGGACAACATCAAAGGTACTTAAATTTGCTTCTACTGTCAAGGTATAACAAAGTCACTGTAGGCAAAAGAGCCCATTCCTACCCTCAGCACACCAGAATGTGGGGGAAAGGGTTTGTGTTTAAAATTATCAATTTTCAATGATTAGGTTTTTTTTTACTCTAAAATCAGCATTGATTTTCTGTCAGAATAGGATATCAATGTAGAATTTGTTAGTTTCTTCTTGGTACATTTATAATAAAAATATTTAGCCAGGGATATCGATGAAAATCAGACAGAGAAATTTTAGATTCTACACCATGAAGCTGATAGTAAATCCAAGGACCCCTGACTCTTAGCAGACTGCCATATCTACCTCTGTGAGAGACAAAAGTCCTAGCAGATTCCTGCTAGAGATCACACCATTACTTTGATCCTGAATTGGAGAAAATTTATTTTGATACCTTTTCTGTTAACATTCATTTCATTATACATCAAGATTCTTAATGTAAATTGTGTCCTATCCACATGCAGACTCAGACTTTAACAGAAATGCTCAGTTTTTGTTTCCTAAGTATTTCAAATGAGTTGCAAGTGGAGTGAAACATTTCTACTGCTTTACCTACCCCATCAAGAGATGAGTTGTATAGGATGACAAGTTGCTTAAATCACTTCATCTTAGTGTAAAGCACAGGGTATATGAATTAAAATATTATAATCTACATAGATAATGAGCTACACTATCTCATTGCAGCTATGGGTAGTATGCAATACGAATATGGGATACCTTAAGAAAAATGTAATGAAAATATTTGTATCCTCCTTTTTCCATTATGATAGAAATTTCAAGCACTTCTATATGCAATGCAATTTAATAAGCTATCTTGATATTACTCGTTATCTAGATGCTCAAAAGAATAGTTAGCGGCTTTAAATACTTATTTCAGCTACAATAAACTGTAGCTGAAACCTGAGATCCATCAACATTCTGCTTTGACTAGCCGCTAAATACTATATGCAGAATGGCAATTAATTTAAACCAAGTGTGAGTTGTTTTGCATGTTCTTTCTGTTTGTAAAGAACAATACTTAAAATTACAACTCACCTCAGCAGTAAAATAATAACAACAGCAATCAGTACAGATCTGTTGCTCTGGAAACCTCTTGTTGCAATTAAAATTAGTCAAGCAGTGCAGTCAAAAAAAAACCACCAAGATTCTTACTTGGAAATATATCCTGTCCATGTTCATACACAGACATAGGCAGAAATAACCAGATTTTGTTTACTAAGTAGTTTAAATGAGTTATACATGATTTGAAAATCAGTTCAACTGCTTAATTTACCCCAGCAGTGGCAGGCAGCACTTTGCTGTCCTGTAATTCTTGCTTGGTCTTAAAATAAAGGGTGACGCCACAATCTGTGGAAAGCAAAAGCTTGCTTACCCCACTCCTTCTTTGCCCTTCTTATTCCTTTTGCTGACTGCAGAACACCCTCAGAGGGCAGGTGGTGTACTCAGCACGGGGCCAAACTCTCTTCCCAATGTCTGGTAGTTACCAGTGTTTGACAGATAAAATAAGGAGAGGGTTTTAACAGAGCAATAGAGTTACAGCCACAAGGCTCACAGTCCCTGTCCTTCATGGAAGTGGCAGCTCTTGTGATGTCCTATGTACATCCTAGGGATTTAGAAAATGCCTAGGGATTTAGAAAATCCTACTTTAAGGAAGCATTTAATGGAAGACGACTACATGTAAGAAAAGGAATTAAACTAGAACACTGATTCCCTGTTCCTGAACAGGCAGAAGCACATTTAACCGTCTCATGGTGATTTTTAACAACTAAAGAGGATCTCTGAAATTTAGAGAGAATGAGTTAGGAAAACTAAGATAGAAAGAGAATTGGTAGTAAAAGGCTGGTACTGCAGCATTTAGATGTGGTACAGGATGAGTCCTTGTATGAAGACCTAGAAACTCCCTCCTAAAAATTTCAAGCCACAAATATGTCATCTGTAAAATAAATTATTTCTTTCATGTACCCCAGAATTTGGAGGAACAATAAATCATAAAACACATATGATTTTTTCTTGGCAAAACCATAGAAAAATAATTAAACTTACAATGGATAATCTTGAACAAAAGGGCGATGAAAGTTTGGAGCCAGGACATCCAATGACAAGTAGATACAGAATGATAAGCTTGGCTCCTCAGACAGAAGTTCAGCTGAGCCTCTAAACTCAGTTTGCAGATAAAAATTGTAATTCTTAGAGCCTGAACCTCCCATGCAATCTTCAGACTGAATTAAAAGATACCTGCCAATATGGGCACAATATCAGTCTGTCAAGCTTTGAGGATATGTGCAGCACTGAGGAGCATGCTCAAATCTGAACAGTTTTACAAAGAACATGTGTAGAAGTGACTCATCAAGTGTCACTGAGAAAGCCTCACAAGGAAAAGTACACCAAAATGTGTTCAGATTCTGAAATAGGCAGGGAAATACAAATACAAACTCAAGATTGGTTTGGGAAACTAAAAAGTCATTAAAATGAGGGTATTACCTTGTTCTTTTGAGAAGAAAATTTTTGAGAAGAACCTTAAAGAAAAGTCTTTAAAGTTCCAAAAGTTTTCAATGCCTTCTGATGTTTACATATTTCTACTGCAGTTTTCTCACACTGATAATATAAACAATTATTGTTTTGCATTCTTCTTTGTGGGTGGAGAGAAATGATGAACTGTTAGTTTGACCAGTTTGGTTGGAGAGGTGGTAATTTCACCCTCCAATCCATTGTCACTTTTACTATACTATATATAGTGGAGTTAGAAAATAAAATCTCTCTTTTAGGTTCTTTTCTTTCCCCTTTTACATCCAGTGCCCGTGTGTGAGTTGTTTTGTGTCGTAGTGTGACAATGAGGGGGTATATGCAATTACTGGAACAGAAGAAATAATTATGCCAAGCTTGTGGAGAAGAAAAACAAAAGAAAAAAATGAATTGTATTGAAGTCTCCCACCAAGGATCCAAAAGGTGAGATTTGGCTCATGTATGTTATTAGCGTACAACAGAATAAGCATTTTATAAAATAAAGATGCACAGGCAAGGCAAACCCACAATAGTGCCAAACAGATAATAAAATGCCAAACACATAAGAAAGAATTGGTGGTGATATTAGTCCAGAAAGGTGTATTCAGCACTCAGCAGAAGAGGAAAACAAAGCTGAAATCCTGCCAGATGAACCAAATGAGAGCTATAAACATCATCCTAACACTGTGAGAACCAAGCAAACGCTGAAGGTGAAAAACCCAGCGGCTTTCACGCAATGGATGTACATGATATACGATGGAAAAGTTGTGCTTGCAGCTGAGTGAAGTGCCCTGTTGTGCTGGGTTGTATGCCACGTGCCCATCTCTCCCCAGGGTGGGCTCCTCTCTGGGTGCCTCCACAGGTCCTGCCAGGGGACTCCTCAGCACAGGTTTCCCACAGGGCCACAGCCTTCTTTGGACATCCACCTGCCCTGGTGTGGGGTCCTCCATGGGCTGCAGGTGGAGCTCTGCTTCTCCATGGACCTACAGGGGCACTCTCCGTGCTGCACCATGGCCTGCAAGGGAATCTCTGCTCCAGCACCTGGAGCACTTTCTCCCCCTCCTTCTGCACTGAACTTGGTGCTCACAGGGCTGTTTCACATATTCTCACTCCTCTGGCTGCAATACTTCTGTGGAGTAATTTATTTCCACTTCCATTTCCATTGTCCCAGAGTCATTACCACCATCACTGACGAGCCCAGTTTTGGCCAGCAGTGGGTCCCTCTTGGAGCTGGCTGGCATTGGCTCTATGGAATGTGGGAGAAGTCAACCCTATAGTCCCTCTGCCAAGAAAGCCTTGCCACACAAAACCAATACAACAGTGAATTTAAGGACATTCAACATGGTAAAAGTGGTTCACCACATCACTGGGCAGAGAATGCATCAAAAGCAGCTCTGAGGAGAAGGAGTTGGGGTGCTGGCAGATAAGAAGCTTGACATTCCAGATGTCGAACCAATGGCATCCTAAGCCATATCAAAAGCAGTTTGGCCAGTAGGTCAAGGGAGGGGATTCATCTGGAGCACTGCATCCAGCTCTGGTGCATAAGAAGAACATGGACCTGTTGGAATGAGTCAAGAGAAGAGCCACAAACTGGAGCACCTCTCCTGTCATGAAAGACTGGGGATTTTTCAGCCTGGAAAAGAGAAGGCTCTGGAGAGACCTAAGAGAAGCCTTTCAGTCCCTAAAATGGGCCTACAAGAATGCTGGAGGGGAACTTTTATTAGGACAGAAAGAGATAGGAGAAGGGGGAGTGGCTTCAAACTGAAAGAAGGCAGGTTTAGATTAAATATTGGGAAGAAATTCTTTACCATGAGGGTGGTGAAACACTGGGACTGGTTGCTGAAGGAATCTGTGGGTGTGCCATCCCTATAAGTGTTCAGATGAGGTTGGATGGGGTTTTGAGCAACCTGGCCTAGTGGAAGCTGTCCCACAGCAGAGGGGTTGGAACTAGACAAGCTTTAATATAACAACACACTTGAGGTGTCAATCTGTAATTAAGAAACATAGGCTAATACCACTAAAAAATGAGGCAAGTTACTTCATTATTTCTAACCTTCACTGGTTTTAGCTCTCATTTTTTTCCCATTTAGACAATCTAATCTCCATAGAAAATTTTCTTCCACATTCCACAGTACCTTGCATAACCAGTTCTAAAATTACTATAACAAAGTAAAAAGTGATAACAGTATATAACACAGAGCTCATCTGCCATCCACTGTTAGAGTTTAACTCTCCCTCCACATGATTTTCAGCCTTGTTTTCTCTGGAGAAACCTCTATGAGATTTCTCAAGTGGTGCCACATATTATACTAAAAAAACCCAGACTGTATAATTTAATCTAAGAACCAGAGAAATGAGCCCATGACCAGAGAGCATCCAACATTTTCTTCCCCAGTGGCAGTACACATATTTATTGTGGAGAAGTTAACAAGCCATTGAAAGAAAGGGTGGAGAGTGAATCTCTGGGAAGAGCTGGAAAGTAAAACCCTGGTGAGTAACCTGTAGACTGATGGAAGGAAAGAATGACTGAGGCTATCAGAGACAGGTGAGAAAACTTCAGCAGGACAAGCTGAGGACAGCAACTAAACCTCTGCAGAGCTTGGGCAAAGGGTGTGCCGGATCCTCTGCTTAAGTTAATACCAACTTCGTTGACATTAATTGCAGGCTGTCATTATGTTACGTTACTTTCCATTGCACAATGGGCTCATCTCTGACCAATCCAATTCTTTCATTTTGCCACTTGACATGGCAAGCAATGACTTCACAGATCTGAGGCACAATGCCTGGGCACAAACCCAAACCGGGCACAAAACCTGGGTCCCAGCTGTCTCTGGTTTATCACACTTGTGAGGAGATACAAGTTCTGAACTCTACAGGAGCTGTAATTGGAACACAGAAGGCTAATGATTTTGGTTTGCACTAACAGCCTTACTACTACCACTACCTAAATTCTGAATGCTTACCTTTGCCACCCTCATGTTACATGATCAACTTTCAGGTTGTAATTATGGTATTTATATTAAATATAATACTGAAATTTTATCAGGCATTTGAAATTTTAGATTAAACCAGTATAGTCAATGTCACAAGTTTTGCCCCTACTTCCATGCAAGAAACCAAGAAAAAAGGTAAAATTGTGGATACTATATCCATCCTCATAATTATTTGATTGACTGTTACAAGAGGTACTTTTAGTGATCAATCCATTGGTTTAGATTTTTGATATAAGATCAAAATCAGAGAAGAATATTTGTCAGCCATATCCTCAGCTGTTGCAGTTAACTTCCAATGACTTCCAATAACTTTCCAATGACTGGTGTCTGCCATGTCTACAGATCTATCCTGAATTACTTGCCATGGGAATTAATACTGAGATGTCAACATAAGCTTCTGGTTTTTACACATCTTTAAACTGCAAAAAACAGACAAAATGCAATAAATAAATAAATAATGCCTTCAACATTTCCCTGAAAATTTCCTCCTGGAAATGAAAGTGCTTTGGTTTAGTGCCAGCCAATACCAAAAACTATGGTCCCTTGGTGCATTCCTGATACAAATTAACAGTTAAAACAACTGCTAAATTTATGTTATTAAAGCACTTCAAAACTTGCTTCTAGGGTTTCTTTCCCCTCATACAACTGTAGGTGAGTCTTTCCCTGCATACAACTTGCTGCTCCCTACCTATGTAATCTCTTTTCAGTGTATTATCTGGGAAACTGAGAAGTCCTTGAACTACTTTTTTTTTAATCTACTTGAACCACTTGAAGCAATTCTTATGACCAATGAACATGTTTGCTTAAACCCTTGTAATTTTTGTGATACTTTCATCTACAGACATGATTCCCCTAAGCAATCAGTAAAAACAAAACAAAAAAAAGACATAGCTTTCAAAATTTCATAAGCCACCTAACAGAGTGACCTGTATTTGGGTTGGACTCGATGATCTTGAAGGTTTCTTCCAACCTAGTCACTCTGTGAATTCTGTGAATTTCTTCTGCACCTGTCAATGTTATTAACAATTTCATCCACTCCTTGGGGTGGAGAGGGAGGAAGAGAGGCTGTAAGGTTGAATAAGCTGAATATTGGAACAAGTATGACCATCCCTAGAGATCAAAAATCTCAGTCTGAGCAGTAGCAATCATAGCAACTCCAGAACATGGAACAGTTTGAGCAAAATTCCTGGGCAATATCTTTTGAAGAACACCTTTGAGTACAACTGGGACAGCCTTCTGAACAACCACAGTGCACTGCTAAATGCTTAGTGGAATATCATATTCAAATTTGACACGCACTGCTTTGGTCACAAAGAGTTATTAAAGTGAAAATTAAAAACTGTCTTAGAAGAAAAAGGAAGTGTTTGATATTAGCACTCTGCTTAGCAACAATCCCTGTAAAAGAGACAGGGCAAAGGAGAAAGCAGCCTTGACCCCAGTGACACTCCTGATCATCCTAGGTATGGATATATTCATCACATTTACCAGATGAATATGAAAAGCATTGACTGCACCCTCAGAAAGCTCATCCCTTTATCAGTATTCCCTTGCTCTTATGCAGCCAGCGGAAAACAAGAAACTGTCTCCGAATATTTCAAAGCAGAACAAGAAGATCTTGACTTTCTGTCATGCCCCTTGTGCAGAGGTGGGTGTAACTGGGAAGGGAGGAAAGCTCTGCTCCTTCTAACCACCACAAACAGCCTATTGCTAAAGGCATATGCACGTTGGTTGCTGAAAGCCAAGTTTGTTGTGTGGCTTGTCTAATTGTCTAAGTGAGACTAGAGTATATTTGTTTAATACAGCTAACTGGTCACGTAAACAAGAAATCATTTGCCTTCTCTATGTACAGATGAATTTATATTCATTATGAGTATTGGCACAGAATAAAACAATGTTCTATGGGCAGGAAATGCAGTATTTTCTTTTCTCCTGGTTTGCTGAAGCATAAAGATACAGATTTAGAGTGTGTAAACAGCTTACTACTGAATTAGGAAGATGTAACTTAATTAAACATCCTGGACATTTTGACAGAGAACGTTTCATGCTATAGTAGGCCAAAATGTTGGCTTAAGTACCCCAATATTGTGATAGCAAGCTTCCAATGATTTCAATCCAGAAATCAAATCTAGATAACACTCCATAAAGAAACTATTTGTAATTTATTTTGTAGCACTAAACATGTGAGGCTCTGATCTCTTTAGAGCTAAACAGAAGTGGAAATAGGGGCTCAACTGGAAAAATTTGAAAGAAAATTACATCATTCAATTCTGTAACACCTGAATAGAATATTGTATTATACCCTCCTATTATTTTACGGAAATATTTTAAAATGTATAATTGCAGGGTAGGATTTTGGTAAGAATCCAAGGGAGTTAGGTTATGGCTGTGATTAGAACACCTTCCCGAATTTGTGTCCTTCTCCTGCTTCAGCAAAAATGATTAACACAAGCAGACACTACTCAACTGAATCTTACAGCCATGTAGAAGGTAAAACTGTTCCATTTTACCCAAAGAAAGTCCTTTCTGCCTCTCCACACATCCTAGTTTTTGTGGGGTTTTTGCTCTTTACTCCTGAGGCTCCCCCACTCCAAATTATATCACCCAGATCCCTCTGGCTAAATCCCCCACTGAGCAGCAGCCTTCATTCCATTCTTTATGATGGAGATTTTTTAAATCCATCAGCTACCTGCACTCTGGAAGACTGTGAGGAGGCTAAAGCTCAGAGTGAATTAAAGGAAAATGATGTATATACCAAGCATTGGACTGGAAATTGTTTTGCCAAACCTAGCAGTTTTGAAAGAATTGTTTCAGTAACTTTGAATAGTTTTGTCCATCTTTTACTATTAAAGTAAGATCTATTGACCTAGGAAGTCGACAGAAATCAGCCCAGAGCAACTCATCCTACTTCCAATGTCAAGCTAAAAAAGATAAAGTGACAAGAAGTAGAAATACTGTCTGTGCTTATTGTAGTATGCATTTCTTCCTGCTTTTGAAATGATTGCCCAGTAAAATTGCAAAAAACTATGTTCAGGGGAAAAAGGTCTATTAAACCTTTACTGGCAAGCCTTATAACCTTGATTCATTGCCTTTTTCACTAATTTGTAGTTTCCATAACTCTGTGGATGTGAAAGAAATTAACCAAGAATGATTCTGAAACAATGTAATCATGATCACAGACTATAATCAATCTTTTTAGTCCTAAAAAGCTGGCACAAGACTGGCTGGCTGGCTGAAATTACTCCTGATATTTTCTATGAGAAGGCAAAACCAGAGAATTGAAAAGTAGGTTTTAAGTTTTAAGGCCCTCTCTAAAAAATGCAGGATAGGTGTGGGTGAGTCTTTCTCAGCCTAATGCCTGTCAGTGCCACACAGAGGGGTTTCCATGGCAAAAACTCAGACTGGCCACGTGAGACTGCAGCACCCTTCAAGGTTATTGTTCTGTTCTTTTTACAAGAAGATTAGCTGTCCCAATAAGCATGAAGGGACTTCTTGATGCTGGGTCCCCACATATGAAATATTCCACAAACTTCAGAAATCAGCGGGGGTTTTTGCCAAGGAGTTGCCTGGCATCAATTATAGTACTGATAAACTTGGAACAGTTACTTGCCATCCATCTGCATAACTGTAAAGGAACACCAAATTAAATTTCTTCCAGGACCTGTTATTTGTGGAGGAGGAGTTGCATTTTATTTGCAATAATTTCTTTACTAGATAGAATCTTTAAATGTACATACGTAAATGTATTTACTCCTCCCAAAATACAAATAATGGCCAGTTTCTGAGAAAGGAAGAGCATCCTCTGTTTACCTGTTCAATAACTAAAATCCCCCAAACCTCACCTTTCTACACTCTCTGAATCAATCTGGGACTGAAGCCAAAGTCACCTACTATATAAGAGCAACAAAGCACAGATGAACTGCAGTCCTGATCAAGTTTAGACCCAACATCCTTGTGCCAAACTCCACTCAAGATGGGGTTTGGCAGGGGGATATTGCTACCAGAATGGGCTTTCCTGTTAGCAGTTTGCTGTATCCATCAAATAGGTAAGAAATTTTCTTTTTTATTGAGAAAAGAAAAAATACTCTGTTTAGACCTAGTAATACATTTTAAACAACTATACTAATTGATTCATATAAGAGGTGGCTGATTTCTTTATATATTTTCATTTTAAATGTCTGTCTATTAACTGGACCAATTTAATATTGACTAACCTTCTATATATAACTACATATGGAAAGTAGCCTTGAAGATCAAATCAAAAAAACCTCTTATTCATGTCTTAAAATGTCAGATTTTCAGTGTCCCATATGCCTTAAAAAAAAGCATTTTATTCCTGCTGCATTTTGTATTAGATCACTATGAATATTATGGTTGTTATGAAATCTAAACCATTACATTTTCCAGTTGCTAGATCAGACCACTGGTCAATCTTTGTCAATATTTTGTTACCTACCAGGGGCTAACACCAGATTTCTCAACATTTCTTGCAACTTCTTTTGCAAAAGAAACCAGCAGCGAATATTCATATGGCAAGGATTTTCAGTAACTAATTGTGCAGTAACTAATTTATACTACTAATTATTATACTAACTAATACCCTGTGCAAAATATTTATATCTATTACAGATAGTGAGTATGAGCAGGACAGGGAGATTTATGTGACACCACAATCCATTATTTTGAATGGGGTTTTTTCACCTGTCAGTATTATATCCATCAGGGCTGGTATTGGCAGTTTTTATTAACATAAGTAACCCTGTTAAGTTGATTAAACCAATCAAGTTGTAGCTACTAGTAGGAGTACAAGCTTGATAAATCAGTCCTGTTCATGTACAGTAATTTCTGGCCTCTCAGATAACATTTTAAAATCTGCAGATTGCCTAGGTAAATTTATCCTGCATATCATTTTCAAAACATTGAGAGGTGCAAATATAATTTAAGGCTGCTTTATAGTTTGTGAAATAAACACTAAATTGCTGGCCAGTTGGTCTATATTGTGTTTGAAAACACAATGATCGCATAGAGTATAAACTTCTGTTTGGAGTTATGCAATGTCTGTCAGAAATGTTTTCAGCCATTTACAGAACAAGAAAGTTATTTCTCCTGTGCAGTGCTAATCTGATAAACTGCTTTGAAAAATGAATGTGATAGACAGTACCCAGCAAACACCTCTTTATTCGAAACACACCCTGTGGAAAATATTTTCCAATATCCGGACTAAAGAATAATGGTCCCATCCCATCTCTGCAAATGTGTGACTGCCTTTATACTTCGTGTCAAATATTAACTTTTATAAACTGGTGACAGCAATATTTCCAGCTGGATATAGACTTTGCAGGATGCATCCAAATATTCTCAATCATTTGGTTAGTTTCCAAATTATCAAATAGTAAATTTCTTACAACTGAGAGACACTTATTTTATAATAGTAAACAACACAGCATTGTGTAATTGCTAAACAAACCACTGCAGGTTGAATTTCCTTGGGAATAATGTATTTGCTAAGTAAACAAAGGCTCCTGCTGTTTCCTTGAGAAAAATTAACAGAACAAAATACATATATAGATCTATTTTGCCCTGTTACAAAGGTTCCCACACTAGAATAAACAAACCTGCTAAGATTCTATGCCTGCTGAGATTCCTATGGATGTGTAATATGAAAGCAAACTTCAGCCTATTATGTAGAGTTAAAGAGGTATTTCTCTTACCTGGTATTTATCAATTTTTTCACCAATTATATTTTCATCAATTATAATCAGTATAAATTATAATGATGTGAATACATTTACTTAATGTTATTATCTATGATACTCAAAGATGAGCAGGAAATGGAAAATGGTTAAACTCTGTCCCATGTTACTTCTTTGCACATCACTAGTGGTCAAGCACAAAGTTAAATGAGAAAATAATTAAAAGCTTAGAGCTGAAAGAAGCTGCATACACTGCAGCAACTTCTAGCTGTGGTGGGGTTGCCCAGAACCCTCTGCTCCAAAGCCAGTAATCTCCTGGGGTTGTCTTTGTGAACTCTTCTCATCTATTGTGTAAGGAAAAAGGGGGCCTAATTTAGGGCAAACTTCATAGGCTGTTCTTCTTTGACTTAGAAATTCTCTAGACACCTACAGTTCTCTTTCACATAATCCAGACAAGGGTTTAGATATTAGTAATTTCATCACTTTAATCCTGTGAGGATTTAGACTTGGCAGGTTAAAGGTACCTATTAGTCAAACAAGCACAGTTATTACATCCTAACTACATTCAGTCCTTCACAAAATAAAGTTGTAACCCTTCAACTTTTACAGGAAATGCGTGATATATTTACTTATAAAATCCAAGATCTTAGAACGTCAACCCAGGAGGTCATGGTCATTCTTTTTCTAGGAATCAAACGTTTCTGGAGAAAATTGTCCATTCCCAAAAAGCCTTGCTTCAGGTGTTGTAGCAAGAACCCTTGGTCAAATAGCCTTATACCATGATGCTTCAGGTTTTCTGCAGAGAAGATGTGAGTTTGAACAATCTTCGAGTCAGTAGATGGCTAGAACAGGAAATTGGGTTCATTGGGTTACTTCTGGATTACTGCTCAGGCTGTGGCCCTTGTATTGTCCCTCAGAGGTTCCTCCTTGTACCCAGCTGTAAAGCAAATCTAGATCCGTGATGGAGGCTTCCCATCTGCTCCCTGAGAAAAGGCCCTATGTTTATACACTAAAGAAACTGTCATAAATACCTGCAGCCATTATTGGATGAAGCTTGAAGCCCCTTGATTCTTTTAACCACTTCCATGCCTTTTCCTATAACCTGACTTCTACACAAAAATTTTGATAAATGGTTTGCCTGCATTTTGTGAATTCCTCCTGAATTGTTTCACATATTACTGAGATCTAGAGCAGCAGTGAAATAAGGGGTGTTGTCCAGTCATTAGAATCTCTTGTAGTGAGTTTTGAGAGAAACATAGAAAGCAGATATATATTATTTGGATTACAATATATTGTAAAGCATATTACAAAATACATATGTTATTTGGATTAAAAACTTTGAGTATTTGTAACAGACCATCTCTTTCTATAATTACATTTTAGGTTTTTTGAGGAGCCTGTTTCATTTCTCTGATAAGATAAAGGAGATTCTCCCCTTTGTTTTACAGCGTTGTTTCCGGCTCCTTTGATCCTAGCTAAATGCTTTGCTTTAAAAGTTCAGGTACAGGATATTACTCTTAATATGCTTTTCACATTTTTTTTTTACAGGAGGTCAAATTGAATTCCAAATAGGAAGCCAGTTCTCTGGGGGTCTTCTACAGCAACAAAATGGTACATTTATTTATACTGTATATTTGTATTTATTTGCTACATCCATACTGAATAATAAAAATGCCTTAAAAAAAAAACCTCCTTAGCATATTGCCAGTGCTACCAGATGAAAGGAAAGGTGTGTTAACATGTCTCTCTAAGAACAGTAATATTTTTACTAGACACCAGTTACTAAGTACACAAATATTACACAGTATGGCTATATTTGTATAATCGTAGTTAACTAAGAAAACAGAGGTGTTTGAAGAGGCTGGTTGCATATCTGCATGAACATGTACATATAAAAACAAAAGTGATGTTTGGTTCCTTTTACAAAAAGGAAGTGAGACGACTTCAGGCTGCTGCAAAATCAGTGGCCAGTGTTAGGAAATCAAGATGACAACCCATCCTCGCTGACTTTTACCATGTAATGATTTGTGCCTGTCCTGCACAACCAAGGTGTGGCCATTTTGAAGAGTTTTCAGCCCCTTAATAGAAAAATATAAAACAGAGAAAAGATGAGAAGGTTTTTATTCCCTCCTTAGAAAGAGGAGGTGTAATGAGAAGGCAACTACGCTTTTGTAGCAGTAAGAGGCTAATTTAGTACAGCTTAGCCCTTTTATTGTTCCATGTCTCTGAAGAATTCCAATATGCTAATGCAGCATAGTTTCATAAAAGGGTCAAAGTTAACACGTAAAAAATGCAGATCATCACAGCTGAGAGCAATTTCTTATTACTTAAGTATCCCAAGTTCAAATTTTACTCTCTACTTTTAACCTGTGTAAAGTAAAACAGGCTTAACATTGTTTTACTTGGGTCTGGCATATTAACTCTCTAGTCCTTTGTGTGTCTATCCTACATGCAAATTTAGGTATTGTTATGCTAGTTTTTGATTTCTTTCTTATTTCTATTCTAGCTTCTATCAGAATTCCAGCTCACTTGAACATCATCCCACCACTGCTGACAAATCTAGCAATAACATGTAAGTAAAGGAAACAAGATGTATTCAGCTAGTGTTCAGTTTTAGGGGGTATAGACAGAAGACTTTAATATAAATGGGGAAAGGTATTGATAAGGGAAGTCATGACTAATTCAGAAGAGAAACATGGTGATTAGAAATAAAGAGTTGTCTTAGCTGAAATGAAGGTGACTAATTGAGCTGTAGCTGAACATAACTGTAACCATTTGTAGGGTATATGAGTTAATAGATATGAGTGGTGAATGAATACACAGCTGTATAGTGTCAGATAGAAAACAACAAATGGAGGTAGGCAGGCAAAAACATTTAGTGAGAAAATGAAGCTTTGGATAAGTTGATGTGCAGGCTGTGGATTTTAAATAATTTTTAAAAGCCAGTTTTAATTCACAGCTGCTAATCCTGCTCACAATGGCCGTGTGTGCAGCACATGGGGCAACTTCCACTTCAAGACCTTTGACTCGGACATATTCACCTTCCCTGGGCTCTGTAATTACGTTTTTGCCTCCCACTGCAACGCTCCCTATGAGGATTTCAACATCCAGATTAGGCGTGAAGTGGTGGCAAACACTCCGACAATCAACCGCATCACCATGAAACTCGAAGGTGTCATTGCCGAACTAACAAAAGATGCTGTCCTGGTCGATGGCAACAGGTAAGTTCACTCGTAACACGTTTTAGGTATCTACAGGATTTTTTTTCTCCCAGTCCTGCCAAGTACTTCGGTGTGTTTGAGAAGAAACAATTATGTATTCTTTAATAGGTCTGACACCTTTAACAACATAAATAATGAGTAAAATGTTATTAATTCCTTCACAGAAAATAAATCTTTCCTTTGAGGATTGCCTCAAAAATAAAATTTGGATGAAATGTTCTGAGAAGCTGGATCCAAATTTAGATCCATATTTGATAATGCTGGACTATCTTATTTTGTAATTGTTTTTCTTTCCCAAAAATACACTATTTTAGAATTCCTACAGATGATGGGCACCACAAGACTTTCTCTTCTTCTTATCAAACATTTGGATCAGAAGCTAACTAGCATTCTTTCTGCCTTTTCCCAGTGTTGAACTGCCGTATAGTCAATCTGGTATTACGATAGAGAAGAGCAGCATTTATGTGAAAGTTGGCAGCAAAATCGGTGTTGTGTTACTGTGGAATGAAAAGGACAGCATTCTGGTAAGAACTGCTCCTGAACCTGTTTACTTCTTCAGAGAACAGAGCTTATCTTTGATTAGGCCAGTCCCTACCTGTTTAGAGAGTGGCTACTGCCTTCTTATCTCACACTGTTGGGCAATTCTTCTTTAGTAAAGATAGGTTTGTATCCAGGTAGTCATAAAGAAAATTACATGGATTTATACCTCGTGGATAGCAGGCATCTGCTTAAAATAGGATGAAAAATCACTTTCATTATATCATTAGCTATTGGTATTATTATAGGGCATAATGACCCCTTCAGATATGTTTTTAAGCAGAATTTCACTTTCCTATGCCTTCAGTTTTTTCTGTCGATTTGATTTTCTTCCTAAAGAATCAATAGAAAGTGGCTAAGAATAGTATAGATAGTACAGTGAAATTTGAAGTCTGTGTCAATAGTATTCATAGCTTGGACTCTGCAATCAAATCTAAGCTGAGTCTTTATCCTTCATGTTTGAATTAAATTGCTGATAAAATTCCACAGATCTGACTGTGAAGAGACTAAGAGACAGCAGGTGCAAGTGTTTTCTCTAGTCTTGAATATACTTTAGAATATTTATACTAACTTCTATCAACTTACTATTCATAATTTTAGCTGGAATTGAATGAGAAATATGCCAATCAGACTTGTGGACTTTGTGGTGACTTCAATGGCTTTCCCATTTACAATGAGTTCATTTCAAACAGTAAGTGCTCTAAATTAAAAAAAAAAAAAAAAGTTTATGGGATCTCCAACAGGCTCTGACATCATCAGCATTCCTCTTTCCCATCCTGTCAAATGGTTCACCCATAAGATATGATTCAATCTCCATTTAAAAATATGTAGTAGAGAGATCAGATTATGTGTGTTAATGCTTCGAGTGTAAATATAGTGCTGGTGCTAACAACTGATTGCATATCTCTTGCATGCCACTGTTGTAAACCATGCTGGTAAAACTAATCAGGTAACTCCATAAAAATGAGCAGATTTTCACTAATAAGATAATTAAATATAGAGATATATTCAATAAAACAAAAGGTAATTATATTTTCTTGACACTAAATTTCTAGTTTCATTTTTGTCTCAAAATCAGAATATCCACATTTCCCTGCTGATTTGCATAATCCTTTTAAGATCATATCTTTTTAACTATTTCCCAGCTTTAACATTTTCCTAAACCTTGTCTTACAACAGTATCCATTGTCCAAATTCCTGTTTAGATCTTTTTTTTTCCCTCTGCCCTGAATGGGCTCAATGTAATCTGAAAAGAGATTGTTATTTTTCTGGGAAAAATTTTAATGTGCATCTAGATGTAATAGGCTGAGAATTGTTTTCCAACGTTTGCTTTTTCCAGGGTGCTGTACAAATTAAATTGAGGTAGTGATGTAGTGCTTCCTCTGGAAGGGGTGATAATCACTTTCAAAGGCTTAAGGGAGCTAACTGTCTTGGCCAACCTTGACCCAAATACTTGAGAGGGAAGAAAAGATAGCAGGCAGTTGCTTTGAACAAAAAGCTCTGATTTTCATTATTATACTTCTTTTCTACAGATATTGAGATGACAGCCTTGCAGTTTGGGAATATGCAGAAAATGGATGGGCCAACAGAACGCTGTGAAGACTCCAATTCTATCCCAACATATAACTGCTCTGATAATCTTGTAAGGATCCTAACCATCCTTTTATTTTTCTTTCAAATATATCCATTCCCTTCCACAGCTTCATACAGGTCAGTAGGAAAAGCCCTCAGGCAACAACAACTTAAAGAGAGCTATAAGATTACATTACATAAGTACAAAAAATAACAATACCAACTCCCCCCCACCAACTTCTTTCTATTTACTGAGACGTGTCTATTTTTTTTCCTCCAAAGGATGACATATGCGAGAAAACCTTGACCAGCTCTGCATTTGCACAGTGTAATGACCTAGTTGATGTTCAAGATTACATTAAGGTTTGCCAAGATGACTTGTGCCGCTCTGCAGAATCTGAAAACAGCTCATGCATCTGTGACACCTTTGCTGAGTACTCCCGGCAGTGTGCTCATGCTGGTGGGCAGCCCCTGGACTGGAGAACTTCAAAACTGTGCCGTGAGTATCACGGGAGACAGCCTGACTTCATGCTCAGTAACTAACAAACAAAAAGCTCCCAAATCATGCTGAGGATGCAGGAGGAGTTACAGGCTGTCCAAAATTGAATCCCTTAGAAAATTCTGATGTGTAAGTTCTAGCATGAAGACTTCAGCAAAAGAGCTAAAGATTTTAATGCAAACTGAATTAAACGCTACCAGAACACTAACATGGATACTCTAACGAGAGTCAAAGTGTAATTTAACGATCTGGTGCAGTGAAGGAAGCAAGTAAAGGAGAAACAAGAAGGAAGAATGAGGCATACTTGCTTGCATTCCTGTTTCCTTTCCTCATGGTGGCTACAGCATTTGTTGTTCTCAGTTAACTGGATCTTCACAGGTGTATGTCCAGCTAATCACCTGTTTATCTCCTCTTGCTTGATAGTGATGAGTTTGTATTGATTTAAACATATACTTGATTATAGTGGGTAACTGTTAATACTGTCACCAGCATTTGCTCCAAAACAAAAGCCTATGGGGTGCTATTTGTCCTTCTGATGGTATCTCAAAATGCAAATATACTAAACCTTTAGGAATTTAAGTCTTACATTTCACTAGCAGTACAGGTGTTCACAGGGAAGGGAGCCTTCTGTAGAAACAGACCTTTCTGGCTTTCTGAGGTTGTAACCTTGCTGTCCCCAGTAATCCACTTACTGAGCCAGTTCAGCACCAGAGTCATGAAATGCACATTTCAACTGTGAAATAGGGATTTAGGTGGTTAAACTTGCAAATTTTGAGAGCTAGTGGTCAATTGCAGTTTGGTGTGAGTTTTTTAATCTACCTTAAATACGTCAATGGATACAAATATTTACATGTATAGAGTAGAAATACTTTTGACTGAAAAAAAACCTCTTCCTTTAAATTTCAGCCAAGAAGTGTCCTTACAACATGCAGTATCAGGAGTGCAACTCCCCCTGTGCTGATACATGCACGAATCCTGGACGATCTCTGTTTTGTGAAGAACACTGTATTGATGGCTGTTTCTGCCCCCCAGGCAAGTCCTTAAGTACTCATATCTCTGATCTCAAAGAGCAAGAGCTTACCTGTAGGATTTGGGTAGGTTCCATGGGATTTAAGACTCATATAGTTGTATTTTTCACAGCTGACAGTGACAAGCATTTGTCATGTGTCAACTGAGAAAAGG
This sequence comes from Chloebia gouldiae, assembly GCA_003676055.1. Classification (NCBI taxonomy): domain Eukaryota; kingdom Metazoa; phylum Chordata; class Aves; order Passeriformes; family Passeridae; genus Chloebia; species Chloebia gouldiae. Next base: position 40,284,947 of record QUSF01000004.1, read on the forward strand.
TGTCTGAATTAATTGCCAATACGTGTGCAAAATTCAGAAAGCAGGAAAAAAGAACAGCAAACAGATAAAGAGCAACCTTTAAACCAGCCACCTATGCTATAACAAGTCCGTCTTTCAGAGCAGGTGGAATTTAAGAATACAAAGGTTGAATCCTTCCCTCAGCAAACTGACATAGTCCTGCTGTCCTCAGCATTGCTGTGTCCACTCACAACAACTGCAGGTCTCTTGCTAAATAAGTATTTAGGATTTCTAACAAATAAAATGGTGTATAGGAAATGCCTCTTTAATTGATCAAGGTTTTGTCTTTTTTTTTTTTTTTAATTTAGGGACTGTATTTGATGACATCAACAATTTTGGCTGCGTTCCCCAGCAGGAGTGCTCCTGTATTTACAATGGCAAAACCTATGCTACAGGAGCTTCTTTTTCAGAGCCATGCCAGACCTGGTAACCTTTGTTACTTTTCTAACCCACTATTTCCTCTCATATATTTAATGGGCTTAATAGTTTATTATATGCAATTGCCTCATTGGTAATTGATATGTGTATTAAACTGACTGCTACATTTCCAAAGCACCCCTAAAAAACATTATTTGTTTTATTTAGCAACAGCCATAACTAGCTTTGCACTCTATCTCATGGTGATCAAAGAAAGGATTTACAATGTTTAGATTTCTCACCAGTCAATTAAAATGCTTCCTCTTTGTTTATTTTGTTCAAACATTTTGGATTCTCCGATGGGAATGAAGTTGTATTTGCAAATACTTATTTTCTCTGGAGAAAGCAAGGGATGACACAATACAAGATCAATTTCTCAATTATTAATCCTGTACCTGTGCCCTACCACATCAGCTTTGAAAATAGACACAATCTGCATCAGGAGCAGATGTGGAGTTACCTTTTCTTATTTATTAGTTTATGATACATTTGTATTACAAAACAAAAACAAAAACAAAAACAAAACAACACAACCAAAAAAACCCCACCCAGAAGATATTTTAACTTGTCGTTGTTCTTTACATTATCTGAAAAAATCCACACAATTATTTATCCAAAACCTGTTTTGGAGAGTTCACCTGTCCAAAGAAGGAAAACAGTTAGATAAGCAAGGGGAATGGTTACCAGAGAAATTTACTTTAATATGTTGCATCCCAAGTTCACTGCATTTTGGAAACTCTTAAACCTGTTTTGGAAACCTTAAAGCACAGCTTGAAGGGAAAAGCAATAGCAGAGCAGCTGCACCTAACAGCTCTGTATGTCCTCTTGTTCTGGAGTGCTGTTACTGATTTCACCTAACTTTATTCTTCCAGTACCTGTAATGGAGGCCAGTGGAGCTGCCAAGACAAGTCCTGCCCAGGAACATGCTCTGTAGTGGGAGGTTCCCACATTTCCACCTATGATATGAAGCACTATGATCACCATGGAGACTGCACCTACCTCCTCTCTAAGGTGGGACTCAGAGGATACTTCTAGGTCATAAAACCTTATAGATTTATAGAAAGAAAACACTTAGGAGACTTAGCACTTCTGACATAACATCATTAAATTCCCTGCCACTTAGCCAGATGTTTGCTACCTGCCGTTTCACTGACAATTATCAGTTAGGATGTCATGAAACCCTGTGTGGTGCTCACTGGAAAATTTCCAGTTCTATGAGAGAGTAATTGAAGAGCACTCTCTTTTTAAGAATTTGCTTGGTTTGCAACCTTCAGTACAACTAATCCATCTTTCTTACTGGGTTACATAATTTTTGCCATTTACTCTATTATAAGGTATTTGGCCAAATGGTACAACTATAAAAATTATAGTAACTGTAATTTTTTAACTTCTTAAAAATATATAATCTTAATTTATAATCTTAAAAATCTTAATTTATAATCTTAAACATTTATAATCTTAAAAATATTATAAAAACAGCCTTTTTTTGTTTTCGTAGAGTTTAAATACAGATAAACACTTCAAGCTAATTGAAGCATTTCGCTAGGCTTTTAAATGTTTTTAAACATTTAAAGATAACTCAAAAGAAATAGAAAACTTTGAAATTAATTATAATTAAAGTATTTAATTACAGACATGTATAGGTGAAATGTCTTGATCTTTTAGGGGCTTTTCCTGTTTGTTGTTTGCTTTCCTTTTCCCCCATCTGCACAATTCAGTAAAAGGAAACAAAATGTTGTATGTCACTGTTCACCTGAAACATATTTTATCAGAAATTTTTGTCTAGCAGACAACTACAGAAAGATGAGCATTACAACATAATTGAATAAAATCTTAGAAGTTGTAATGAATAAAACCAAATATGCATGTGGATTTCCATCTTGACATCCGTATTGATATAATTAGTAAAATCCAGATTCTACATTTCTTGTTCCTAATAATTCAAACAGGGAAAAATTGAGTCTTCAGCCAAGGAAGCTCTGGAATTTGCTACAGTCTGTATCTTCTCCAGAAAAAGAAATACTTTTTCAGATTTGAGATAAAATTGTATAGGGAAACCTTCTGTAATTAGTCTTCTATGAGATAAGTTGACTTTTTTCTTTTCAGGACTGTAAAGATGAAAAATTTACCATCCTGGCAGAACTTCGCAAGTGTGGCCTAACTGACACTGAGACCTGCCTAAAGTCAATTACCCTCAACATGAATAAAGGACAAACTGTAAGCATACAAAATAAGCACAATAAAAACACAGGGAGAAAAGAAACTAGGGCTTAATCAGTCAGGCAGCTGCATTTCTTTGTCAGGTTTTCAGCATATGTATGATGAGTAGATGATATCTTTAATCAAGTGAAAAGATGTGGATTTTCTTATGAAAATCAGATCAGCCATAAATTTGGCTTTGTGGAATTTCATTAAGAAACACATTGTACTCACAAAGCAGAAAAAAGCTATTTTCTCTGCCAATTAGATGGGGAAAGACCATGAGCTTCAAGGTTAGTAATTATGATTACAACAGTTAATTAATGTAATTAATCATTAAGATGTGTTCAAAGAAACAAGATGATGTAATCCCCTAAAAAGCTGAGAAAGTCCCTTTAAGAGTAATTCTGTTCTGGCAGGGAAAATTAGTAAAGTGTACAAAGTAGAAATGAGGGGGAGGTGAAATCACAAAGATCTACCTTTTAAAATATTGGTTTAATTAATATCAATGGGATCCTTCTCATTGTTACTCTTTGGACTATAGTTATTTTTCACACATGGCTGGCAGCCCAGAAGGCCAGCCTGTCCTACATCCAAAGCAGTGTGGCCAGCAGGGTAAGGGAGGGGTTCTTCCCCTCTACGTTGCTCTGGGAAGACTCCCCTGGAGTTCTGCATCCAGCTCTGGGCTCCCCAGCATAAGAAGAACATGGAGGACCTGTGGGAACAGGTCCAGCTGAGGCCACAAAGACTAACATAGGTCTGGAGCACCTCTCCTGTCAGGAAAGACTGGAAGAGTTGGGGTTGTTCAGCCTCGAGAAGGGAGAGCTCTGGAGAGACTTTAGAGAAGCCTTTCAGTCCCTAAAACAGGCCTACAAGAAGGCTGGAGAGGGACTTTTACTAGGGCACAAAGTCATATGACAAGAGGAAATGGCTTCAAACTGAAAAAGGGCAGGTTTACATTAGATTTTGAGAAGAAATTATTTACTGTGAGGGTGGTGAGGCACTGGAACAGGATGCCCAGAGAAGTTGTGGATGCCACATCCCTGGAAGTGTTCAAGGTCAGGCTGGATGGGGCCCTAAGCAACCTGGTCTAGTGAAAGATGTCCCTGCCCATGTTAGGGGGTTTGGAACTGGATGATCTTTAGAAGTCCCTCCCAAGCCAAACCATTCTATGATTCACAGAGTTGTCTTTTGTTCCTCTTCCTTATCAGATCGTGGATGTCAAACCTGATGGGGGTGTGTTTGTGAACTCCATCTACACCCAGCTGCCCATGTCAGCAGGTAGATTTATCTCTAACAGTAAATTACACAAGTGCTTTTGAAGTAAAGTGGGATGTTTGGTGTCATAGAGAAATGCAGGACAAGCACAGGCAAGGGTTCAAACATTAGCAAACAGAATTTACAGTCTCTTGATTTGATTATTCTCAGATTTACTTGCTTCTCACTGCACAAAAGTGAAGGCATCTCTTTACCTTTTACCTCTTTTTTTTTGTTACTACCCCTGTGCTCACACTTGCTTAGAAAGACATTTTATTTTTGTTTCAATAACTAAGGATTCCATGTGATATCTCTGACCTCCAGATCTTTATTTCACTTCTGAATTTGCAAAAAATTCAATAGAAATTCAAAAAGAACAGTATTGTGGTTTTGGCATTTGGCCTTGTTCAGAAAGTGACCATTTTGTTTCTCATGTGTAGCTAATGTCACCATGTTCAGACCTTCCTCATTCTTCATGATCATGGACACAAGCTTTGGCGTCCAGGTTGAAGTGCAGTTCACACCCATGATGCAAGTGTTTGTGCGTCTAGATGCTTCTTTCAAAAACCAAACTTGTGGTGAGTGAATGAAATAGCAACACCTTGATCAATGTCCTTTTTTGTAGTCAGAGCAGTATAAACTTTTCACTGCTTTTCAACAGGTCTCTGTGGAAATTTCAATAGCATCCAAACCGATGACTTCAAGGTCATAAGTGGAATAATTGAAGGAACAGCATCAGCATTTGCTAATACATGGAAAACTCAGGCTTCATGCCCTAATATCCAGCAGAGTTTTGAGAATCCTTGTGCACTCAGCATTGATAATGGTGAGGACTTCTTAGAATTTCTTCTGGCTTGTTTTTTTCTTTTTGCTAATCTTTAAGGAAAACACATCTGTTGGATAGCAAAGATAAAAAAATAAAGACTTAAATATTTAATAAAAGCTTACATCTGAAATCAGAAACAAATATTCAAAATGAAAGTGCTGAAGATAAATAACAATGTAAAAAGAAAGAATGACAGAAACATAAGGGAAGCAAACTGCAAAGTCACTGAAAATAGAGTAGATGTCCAAGCTGACAACTTGGTATCAGAGAAATGGATTACAGGAGCATCTTTGGAAACCTTTAATTCATCTCCTTAAGCAAGTCATCTTCTTTGGTTTCAGGAACAATGAGCCACAAGCTGAGTGAAAAGAAGAAAAAAAAATGACAGGAGAAGAAGTGATTTAATGGAATGTCAGAAGTGCCTGCATAGGCCAGGGCATCATGGGTTTGTGACTAATGAAGTACAAAGAGTAATATGCATTTTTATTGTTTCTTCATTTCACAGAAAAATACGCTCAGCATTGGTGTGGACTACTCACTGACAGCACAGGACCTTTTGCTGCTTGTCACTATGCAGTGAATCCCACTGTTTACTACACGGTACTTTGTCAGACTGTTTTTCCCTTTGGAAACAATAGAAACAGGAGCTGTTCCGGATGTGTCTTAGGCAATGCCTGTATCCCCTTTGCTGTACTACAGTACTTCCTTCTTTCAACATGTGTTTCTCTTTGTGTTGTAGCATTACTTTATTTCGATTGTCAGTCTTGGCTTCAAGATCCTGACTTGTTTGCCGATAAAAAGGCAGCTATTTACTCCCGATGAAAAGGCAGCTATTTACTCCCGGATGGTTTTACACATAAGACAGATAGTGTATTTAAAGACTTGTCAAATGCTTCTTTGAATATCAGTCAATTGTTAACCTTATTAGTCTGGCATCTTATTAATAATGCTGGGAACAGAAAGCCCATTACCTAATTGCCATCACTCTGCTATCAAAGTGTTGCAAATCACTCTTCTCACTAGTAGTCACCCAGGTGTCCACGCTGGTGAAATGGTCTGTCTGGACTGCATGGTGAGTAGAGCTTTGGGTGTTATTATGCAGCATATCCACAAAAAAGGTTCAGAAGACCAAGAAGCTGCAAAAATATATAATAGACTTTAAGACCACTATTTCCTCATTAATTATAACTGCAGTAATTGACTAAATTTTCATTACCTGTGTTTTCCCCTGCCAGGAACCTTAGATAAAGACTAGAAAGTGATAAAACTGTATTACTGTTGTCTATGAGTGAGCATATCTGAAGAAGGATTAAGGAATAAGACTGGAAAGATAATATTCACTGTTTTTTTTAAGACTGACTATATTACTAGTGATGAGACCTAATTTTTCTCTCCATTCTTAGAACTGCATGTTTGACACATGTAACTGTGAAAATAGTGAGGACTGTCTGTGTGCAGCTCTGTCTGCCTATGTGAGAGCCTGTGCTGCAAAAGGAATCCAGCTGCAGGGATGGAGGACTGATGTCTGCAGTAAGTACTATCCACTATCCCATTTCCTAAGAACACACAACAATAAAAATTGCTGATCAGAGATTATTTTCTACTCATTTCTAGACAAATCAGTAAGTGATGAGGAAGGGATTTTGTTAAGTGCACTCCTGGAAGTAATTCTCTGCTGTCCCCTTAGAATCAATCCATTGCTGGCAAGAGTGAATATGAATAGAAGGGAGACGTGGCTTGATTATGAAAGGGACTGTTTTTATGGAAGTGCCTCTACCTGTTTCTGTGCAACTTAGAGTTTCACTACAGCTTTACATGTATCACAAGTTATTGGAGACATAATGTGTTGCATTAGAATAACAGTACTAGAAATATCAAGCAGAACACTTGCAAATTCATGTCTTTGAAGCTGCATGCTGGGTTCTGCTCACCTAGTATGTCTGTTTTCAGCATACCAGATGACATTCAGGGAGATAACTTGTCTTATTCCTCAAGAGGTTTAGGCATCTTGGCAATGAATGGCAGCACCAAATGGAGGTTTCCTTCTGAACTTCCATTTGAAAAAATCTTTTCTTCTTGCATGCATAATTTACTCCACATGTACAATAGCTTGTCAGATGAGACTGTGAAATTATTCAGAAATACATTTATATGAAATATGCAACATAAGCAGAGGTATACAGTATTGTTTACATGTTATTTCTACTGCCTATGATTTTTCTTTTTTTCACATGAGAATTTATCGCCTGGAATTAACAATCTGTTTTATTTTCCTTCCTCAAGCTAAATACACCACCTCATGTCCCAAATCCCTGAGCTACAGCTATACCATCTCTTCCTGTCAACCCACCTGCCGCTCTCTGAGTGAGCCTGATGTCACATGCAACATTAAGTTTGTCCCAGTTGACGGCTGCACCTGCGTAAATGGAACCTACATGGATGAGAGTGGCAAATGTGTGCCTGCTAATGAATGCCCCTGCTACAACAAAGGATCTCCTATACCATTTGGAGAAGTGGTCCATGAAAATGGGCGTATATGGTAAGTAATCTTTTTTTAAAACATTCAAACAATGTGTATTTTCTCATTAAAGTCTGGAATGTGTAAGATGGTCTCAGCCTGAATTTCGAAAGAATGCTCTCTCTTAATTTTCTTCAACTTTTAAGTTCTTTTAACTTTATTTTCAACTTTTACGAATGGTACATATTCCCCTGAGTTGCAGGATGGGGACAGAGACCAGAATGGAGCCACTACAATGAAAAGTGAAATGGTTAATGGCCTGTTACATCATTTAAACACACCAAATTCTATGCAGCCAGACAGGGTCCACCCAAGGGTACTGAGGGAGCTGGTGGAAGTGTTCACAGAGGCACTTTCAATCACTTGTCAACAGTCTGGTTAACCTTGGAAGTCCTGGTTGACTGGAGGTCAGTAAATGTGATACCCATTTACAGTGTGGGCAGCCTGACCTTGGTGCCAGGGAAGGACATGGAGCAGATTGTCTTGTCATCACGTGGCACATACAGGGAAAACGGGATCAGGCCCAGCCAGCATGGGTTTGGGAAAGGCAGCTGCTACGTGACCAACCTAATCTGCTTCTATGACAAGGTGATCTGCTTAGTAGTTGAGGGAAAGGCTGTGGATGTTGTCTGCCTGGATTTTAGTAAAGCCTTTGATATTAGGGAAGTGATTGTCCCCCTGTACTTGGTCCTGGTGAGGCTGCACCGCAAAGCTTGTGTTCAGTTTTGAGTCTCTCATTTTGATGCTGAAGTATGTTCAGAGGGCAGCAGAGCTGGTCTGGAGCACAGGTATTATGAGGAGCAGCTGAAGGACCTGAAGTTGTTTAACCTGGAGAAAAGGAGGCTCAGTGAAGACACACTCTAAAACTGCCTAAAAGGAGGTTGTGCTGGGGTGTGGGTCAGCCTCTTCTCCCAAGTACCAAGAGACAGGATGGAAGGAAATGGCCTCAAGTTGCACTGGGGGGTGATTTGATTGGATGCTAAGAAAACTTTCTTTACTGAAATGGTTGTCAAGCACTGGAACAGGTTGCCCAGGCAAGTGCTTGAGTCACTATCCCTGCAAGTATTTAAAAGCCACAGAGATATGGCACTTAGAGACATGGTTTAGTAATGGATTTGGCAATGCTGGTTTAATGGTTAGACTCGAGGATCTTAAGGGTCTTTTCCATCCTAAAGGTTTCTATGAGTCTGTAATATTTCTAGACTGACAGGGCAGTTGTACTTCAGTGCATTTTTAAATTTAATTCCATAATCTTTCAAGTGTAAAATTACAACAACAGCAACAAGAGATCTCATGAGAATGTAAGTAACAAGCAATATATGCATTACAACCTATGAATTTTCCTGCTAAGCAACAATGGATATCATATGAAAGCAGCACATGTAGTGGTATTGAGAGAAATTCTTTCCTGAGACTGCAAAACAAGTTTTTGGAATTCCTTTGAAAATTCTGAAACTTGACAAGGGATAAGTAACCCTCAATCTCAATATTTGGCTTGAGAGGAGAGAATAAAATAAATTGTTTTTCCCTCTCTCACAGCACTTGTGTTCAGGGAAGACTGAATTGCATTGGAGCACCAAATCCAACTTCAGGTAAAAATTATCTTCCACTTTTTTCTCTTTACTGGATCTTGCACAGAATAGCTCATAGAATTGATTCTTTTAATGGATTTTTAATAGAAGCATTTCTCAGTCATAATCTTCAATTATCATAAAAGGCTGGAGTGAATTAAATTAATCATAAAATCTCTTTTTACATTAAGCCTTTTTTTTTCTAATATATTTTGTGGGTTTTTTTGGGGGGGGAATCCAGTACTTTGTAGTGAATCTAATCAGCAGGTTGAATAGGGCCAACAATCTCTACTAACTGAAATAGGGAATTTCCAAAGACATTACAGATGGTTTAAATGGCTACAGCTGTGGAATAAACCCTGTGCCACTTCTTTCCTTCCTCTAGTCTGTAAATCTCCCATGGTCTACTTTGACTGTACAAACAACACAGCAGGAACAACTGGAGCAGAATGTCAAAAAAGTTGCCAGACTCTGGATATGCAGTGTGTAAGTATGTCATGGCCCAGTGAAATGGTGCTTCCAGGTTTTGTCTGTGCTCTTGCTGCTGAAGTAATTATCTATTGGATCTACTCCAAATCTACAACACAGGTACATTATTCTTGTAGCAAAAGCCCTAAAATGATGTTATGAAGCATTAACAATGGAACCCTTGGAACAAAATATATTAAGTAATGTCCAGATTAATTCTTAAGATTAGTGTCTACCTTTTTTCAGCTACTGCAGGTAACAGTAACTAGTAGTGAAAAAATCTAGGGCACTACTGCTTATTTGTCTTCTGTAGGAAAGTCTAAAAATTGTCTAGGAGAAATGATTCTCCCTCATGGAGATGATTCTCCCTCATGGTATGCCATGCTGCAGTTATGAACTTCTTGCACATGTAATCATGTTACTCCACTTAAGTTCTCAGTAGCCACATGCCATTTCATGAGTAAGTACCATATGAGTTAAATAAATTTCAATATAATTCAGCCAAACTGAAAACAATATTACTTGTCCTTCTTTTAAAAGTTCATTCAGTCACAAATCACCCACTACAAAGTGCAAGATGCGATGTTTTAAATTTCACAGGTTCTAGCAGAACAATCAGGATTGGCATACATAAAACATTTTTCTTTCAAAGATTAATGTTTTATTAAATCTATAGCTAATAACTTTTTTGTTCCATTACCCTTTAATTACTTCATAGTTCTCTCCTATTTAAGTTGGGCAACAATAAGGCCACATAAGGCACCTTTAATGGGAATTCAATCTTCCTTTTTCTAATGTGATCATTTCACTCTAAAATTATGTTTTTCTCTTATATTTTCCAGTATAGCTCACAATGTACATCTGGCTGCATATGCCCAGATGGACTTGTGTTGGATGGGAATGGTGGTTGCATTCCTGAAGAGGAGTGTCCATGTATTCACAATGAAGCCACATATCAGCCTGGGGAAACAATCAACTTTGACTGTAACACCTGGTAAGTATATCGGCAGATTTGCATTCCTGGCTCCATCATTTGCTTTTCTCAAAACCTTTTATAGTAAAATAGCAAGGAAATATTTGGATTGCAAATTTAATCAGCTGATGGATTTTAGATCTTTTAGTTTTGGATTACACAGTATGAGATATCTGATATCTATCAGATGGCCAAAGCACAGAATGGGAGGAAACCTTTAGGACTACAAGGTTCATTAAGTATCTAGTTTTGCAGTTAAGGTATCCAGGTAGCAGAACAGAATTTTCTTTAATTCCTTACATGAAAAATGTAAAAGAGTGTTTTATTTCCAGAAAAAATATAGCATTTGGCAGGGATATGTTGCCAAATACTGATTGTTCAGATATGTCTACACAAAAGAGTAAGTTGTTTTATTATTAAAATATTTTATTTTTTTTTTTCTAGTGTATGCAAGAATAGGAAATGGGAATGTACCAAAGATCAATGTCTGGGCACTTGTGCTGTTTATGGAGATGGCCATTATAATACCTTTGATGACAAAAGGTTCAGCTTCAATGGAAACTGTGAATACACACTAGTCCAGGTACTGATAGCTAGCAGTAGCAAATGTGAGGCAATCTTAATAATATCTGTAAAAATAATACATTTTTAAATGTTATTCTCTACCCAGGACCACTGTGGCACAGTCAATGGGACCTTCAGGGTTGCCACTGAAAATGTTCCCTGTGGCAACACTGGGACAACTTGCTCAAAGTCTATCAAAGTTTTCTTAGAGGTAAGAAGGTTTTGCATATAAATCAGTTTTGTTTTGTACCTGCTAAGGCTTAGGAGAAGCCTAGATATCTATTGCTTCAAAGAATTTGGAAAATATTTTAAGAAGCAATTCAACTATTAAATTAGATTCAAGTGAAATATTTGGTAGATCTTCCTACCTTTCTATGTTTTCAACTTCCCACACTATCTTACATCATCCTTGGGAATAGTAAAGGTCTAAAGGCAGGAATGTAACCTTTTGTGTCAGAAGATTATTTTACTGTATGCAATGTAGTTCCTCCATGACAGTCAAAAGACACTTTTTTAATTCACCATTTAAAATATCTGTTGCCACTTCCAGAAACCTGAGATTTGAATTATATTTCTTTGATTTATTGCATTTAGATTATTTGTTTTCATAATATAAACTATTCATAGTATAATCTTAAAAGCACAAAACCATATTTGAGAGCACAGCTGGAGCCACTGAGCTCATTTCTCCTTACCTTTTCCTTCTGTTTCAGAGCTATGAACTGATCCTTGGTGAAGAGCATGTCAGTGTTGTAAAGAGAGGACAGAGTAACGAGGTGCCATACACAGTCCGCTCTATGGGGATGTATCTGGTAATTGAGACCAAAAGTGGACTGATCCTCATGTGGGACAAGAAAACCAGCATCTTCATCAAGCTCAGCCCTGGTTTCAAGGTGCGGAACAAGCAGTTCAATGGCAATTTACTGTCCAGGTTTGATTGGGTGTGAATCTTGTTGAGACCCTGCCAGGATCCCAAATAGTGAGGTCTCCAGCATTCCTGCCATTCATCCCACATTGATTTCCATTCCTCTGGTACCTCAGGAAGCCATGTCATCATCCTGCTGCCATTCTGAGCTTGGAAGGCAGCTTCCAGTGCCTATTTGGCCTGAGAGAACTTGAGTTGGCAAAACACTATTCTGGACTTGACTTTGTTGAAATTACAAACTGAACCTTTTTAAAGGTTATCAGACTTATTATTAAAATCACATAACTACCTGTGTATGAATCAAGTGAATAGGCTTGATCTTGAAAATAATCCATTGCTTCCAGTTCTTATTGACACACAAATTATCACACTTCAAGAACAAGGAAGTATATTATGAGTGAAAGCCTCTTTTATGCCACCAAGTATTTGTCAAGTATATAACTACATAGATGATAAGGAATATTAATTCCGATTTTCATACTCCTTCTCTTAGCTTATATTAGCTTCTCTTATAAGCACTAAAAACTGTAGTAAATACGGAATTTTCTATCTTATTGCATACCACAATGACATTTAAATTGGGTGTTTAAACTAAGCATAATTTAGAACCAACTTCTTTCAGTACAATAGGTTCTTTCCCCGCATCACTCACCAGCATTTTTTAAAAATAGTAGTAATAATGGAAAGTATGCACCTTAGATTCATAGAAAAAGCATGTATTGCAGCTTCTCACAGTTGTATAGATCCATACATTCAGAATGAGGGATATTTATGGATGCACAAGGAAAATGTAATTTCTTTATATACCTGTGAGCAGACTTGATAGTAAAGACTCAATTAATAGATTAGGTGGTTGAACTGGTAATACTTAATAGTTAGAAGGCTGTTTTTATAGCTATTGTATAAAACAAGGCTTAAACGAAAAGCTTAATCAGCTGTGAGTCCTCTCTTCCTTGTTAAAAATATACCTCAAAGACAGCAGGTTATGACAAAGATGGTTTTATTGTTCATATTTAAAAGAAAAAAGTTAAGAACAGTATCCTTCTAGCCTTAATGGTCATATTCTGTTCCTCTAGTCCAGAGTCTGAAGATGTTTAGGACTGACAGAATGGAATGCCACCATTCTAAGCAATGGATTTCAAGTATTCTTTCAGTCTCAGATTTTATTTCACGTTCTCTCACATCCATTATTCTTTTATTTACTTCCTTATGCAGGGCCAGGTCTGTGGTCTCTGTGGAAATTATGATGGTAACAGCATCAATGACTTTACTACGAGGAGTCAATCTGTAGTAGAGAATGTCCTAGAGTTTGGAAACAGCTGGAAAGTATCCTCTACATGTCCTGATGCTGCCAGTGTCAAGGACCCATGTTCTACTAACGCTTATCGGAAGTCCTGGTCGGAGAAGCAGTGTAGCATCATCAACAGTAATGTCTTTGCTGCCTGTCACTCTCAGGTATTACCAGGGCAGACATTTACTGTGGGAAAACAAAGTCTGTGGGTTGTTGAAGGTGCTATTCTCATAGGTTTTAACATGCATGCCTTGTTTATTAATATGTTTCACTTCAAATTGTGCCAGGAAAACTCCAGTCTGTGACAGAGTTATTGTTCCTACTTGCAAGAAATAAAAAGACACTTACAAAAGAAAAATAACTACAAAATAATAATAATTTCATAATTACTATGTATTTCCTTGCAGCTTGACTTGAATAAAAATTCTCATATACCAGGTAGAGAAGACAAGCTCAGCGAAATAATAACATAGGAATGAAATATCAGCATAGCTTTTACCTGGCACTAAGTACATAAAAAATGTTGTCAGGCAACTGTGCAGTTGCATAGTATTTTGTTTTTTAATTTATCTAATCTTACACCAGGACACAAGTCTAGCTTTCTAAAAATCTGACAATACATGATTTGGATGTATCATTTGGCATCACTTCAGGTGTCTTACAGTGCCTAACAAAAGGTCTTTTCTCTGGGATACTACAATTGCAAGAAAACTACTCTAGCAAAGGTAAGAAATCACTTAGAAGCAAGGATGCATAGTATTATATTTCTGTTTAATAACAGGTTGAACCAGCAAAATATTACCAAGCATGTGTGACAGATGCTTGTGCCTGTGACACTGGAGGAGACTGTGGTTGCTTTTGTACAGCAGTAGCTGCCTATGCTCAAGCATGTAGTGAAGCTGGTGTATGCGTAGCCTGGAGAAGCCCAGCAATTTGTCGTAAGTTTTATGTCATAAGCACTTCTGAAAGTGTAGCTAAGTGTACAGGATCTTACATATGTGCATGAATATCTCACCTTGTAGATTTTTCATGCTTGAACTATTTGCTATTTTTTTCTTTTCCTGAATATGTTCAACTTTCTCCTCAGCACTGTTCTGTGATTACTACAATCAGCAAGGAGAATGTGAATGGCACTATAAGCCTTGTGGTGCTTCCTGTATGAAGACCTGTAAGAACCCAAGTGGAAAATGCCTCAATAACCTGCCAGGTTTAGAAGGTAAAAATAGCTGCAAGTACTTCCTAGTGGGTGTACATATTACTATATTTTAAATTCTGCTTGATTAAGTATATTTCCTCCATCAGCTGCATTTGCACAGTTGAATTTTCTCTAATACCATGACATCCACATGAATGGAGGCAGGGTATGGAAACTGGAGTAAGAAGATCTCTAGGACTAAGTTCTTATGGATAGGATCTGCTGATGCTAGTAACTCTGCATTTCTTTCTAGAGCTATTGCAAAACATAAAGTAAAAACATTATTACTACTAAAAACAAGACCTGCAAATGCATTCGGTGCAAATAAAATCTTTGCTGACTTGATCTTATTGTTACCTTTTCCACCTTCAGGCTGCTACCCTAATTGCCCACCAGACAAGCCATATTTTCATGAGGATCAGATGAAGTGTGTTAGTCTCTGTGACTGTTATGATGATGAAGATGGAAAGATATATAAGCGGGATGAATGTAATATATGGTATGACTTAACATACCAACCTCATCATATACAAAAAAAAAAGATCAAAACTCCAGAGGGAAGTTGTTATGTGCAGGATCAGTTCATGCTACCTGTGATTAAATAATGCCTTACGATATAATGCCAGTTTTCCTACTACATTAATAAGAAGATTTTATATAATTTTATGCTTTAATGAATTTATTCCTGATTATATTGTAAATCCTCAGCATTAAGATACATCAAGAACAAGAAGTCCTTTATGACTAGGCTGTCTTTATTCACATTCCTGTGGCAGGAAAAATGTTGTGCCATGAGTAAAGATATTTATTAGTGGCCTGCTTCCAAGGATTTTGTAACATACTTGCATCATTTGAGCATTTATATTCACCCTTTTAGCCTTCTGTTTTAGTACAAAAAGATTGCAAATGCAAAGAAAGTGTTATGAAGGAAAAAAAGAAAGTCTTCCTTAAGACTTCTAGCTGTAATTTTGCATGGTATTTAACTTCACTTCTGTTTATAAGTTTGGGTTTAATATAAAGGAAGATTCTGGAAAATAATGGCCAAAAATGAGATAAAACAAACAGAACTCTCTAGGAATAAACACAAAGTGCCTTGCCTTTTGATACCAGTATCTGTCAGAAAGATGACTAATAAAATTACATCAAAGTCACAAAATATATGGGTTTTTATGCTTTCTGTTTCAGTGAGTGCACATCACAAGGTTTACAGTGCCAGTTTGATGATAAAGGTAAGACAGCTAAGAAAAATTATTAAGAAAAGGAAGTATTGGATACTATCTTTTCATAGATGTCTGAACTGACAATAAACTTCTGAATTACAGCCTGTAACTGCATTTATGAAGGGAATAGCTATAAATATGGTGAGGTCATCTACAACACCACAGATGGAACTGGATGGTGCTTCAGTGCAACATGCGATGTCAATGGAACAATAAGCAGAAACATCTTTAAATGTGGCATTTTTACAACAACCCCATTTACATTTTCCACAAGTCAGCCCACAACTACTGCTTCAGGTATGCATGAATAAACTCAAAAATCTCTGTAAGTGACTAAAAATTACCTGAGAGGCAGGACCTTTTCATCAGTTAACAGTATATAATTTTACTTGAAACTATTGATTTCTACTGGAGCTGCCAATTTACCTGGCAGCTTTAGTTGAAAAAGAATAGTTAAGGATGTAGAAATGAATACAGCATTTCTTACAAACTCAGTCTCCTCTGTTTTATCATGGTGATCCCAGGGGGAAAATTAATAGAATTTATTAATCACTGCATCCTGGAGAAACTTCTCATTTCCTTGCAAAAAAACCCAGCAGTTCTAGACCAGCTTCTGAAAACATGACAGTTGCTGTCATTTCTTAAATTAGTGAGCACATAAGAAATTTAGTTTGAGGGAGTGTTTAAACTATTTATAACCATTCTTTGGAACCTTTCCTAATTGTGTTTAATACCCAAATCAACAGTTTCCTTCTACCCCGGAGTACATTGCAACTGCATTCCTGCAGTTAATTAATTACAATGACTAAGTTCTGAGTAATTGTGAGAAGCATATCCACAAAATTATACTACAGGAAGAACTAAATATTTAAATTTAAGTCTTCTATTAAGTAACATTTATATTGAGAAAATAGTATCTATCCCACATGGTTATCTTCATGACGCCAGGAATATGAAATCTTATTAAAATACAGAGGAAATACCTATTAGATTATATATTTCATATATAGTATATGTGTGTTCTCTATTATAATGTACTACATATAAAATACATATATGTTAAGTATATATTTTATATGTATCAAAATGTTACATGTGGTTATACTGAACTAAGGAAAAAAGTCATTAACTGGTCAAAATACTTTAAAATCTGTGTGGTTATGCAGTTAAGTGTAAATAAATACAGAGATAATACCAAGGAGAATAAAATCTCCTTTACTTTTACCATAGCAATTGTGATATCTGTTATCTAAGCAGTGAAAAAGACATGAGATTACCTATATTTAGCTACAAATCTTTATATATGTTGAAGAAATTACCTCTACAATAATAAGACAGGCAAAAACTCAAAACCTACTTTAGAAATTAAATTTGAGACTGCCAAAGCAAATTAATTAAAATTAAAATACTACATAATAAAAAAAATTCTTTACAACAACAAAAAAAAAGGTATGGAAGATAAATAATTTCTTCCTGGAACTCTCTTTAATAAGAACAGACAAGACTTATGTTTTCCCCTTTAAATTACAGAAATTACAACTGCAACACCAGTGACAACTGTATGTGTGAAAAATGTCTGTGTGTGGTCAGAATGGTATGATTCTACTCAGCCTGAAAACAAAGAGGACAGTGGAGATTATGAAACATATCAAAATCTCAAGGATAAAGGATATAGTGTCTGTACAAACCCAAGCGACGTTCAATGCAGAGCCAAAGAATACCCAGATACTGAAATTACCAACCTTAACCAAACAATAGAGTGTAGTCAAAGCAGAGGATTAATATGCAATAACCAGGACCAAGAATCTAAGCAGTGCTATAATTATGAAATCAGAATATCATGCTGCAGATACATACCATGTTCAGAAGCACAAACTACAACAGCAACAACCACAAGAGAATTCACAAACACTGTTGAAGAATCAACGCCATTTACAGTACAGACAACAATAATACCAATAACACAAAAACAAGAAGTAACTACAACACCACGGAGAAGCCAAGAAAGAACAACAACTCTGACTGAAACAGCAGTTACAGCAACGAAATCACAAGTCTCAACAACAGGTTACCAAATCACAACTACTACAGCAGAAACCTCCACTGCAGTAATCCAAACTCCATCATCACCCAATACCATCTCCACTCGCCCAGAATCAACATTAAAAACAACACTGGGCACCACGATAATCTCCAGGACTACTGCCCTACCAACACAAGGTATGACTGTTACTACAGGTAGACCAATAGTGCCTACCCAAGGTACCACCAGTGCCAGCACCTCCACAACAACCACGGAAAGCACCACTACATCTACAGAAAAAACACCTCCAATTCTATTATCCACTGTTGCTATTAAAACATCAACAAATAAAGCCTCCACTCATGAAATAAAATTAGGACCCACCCCAGGCAGCCCCAGAAACACGACCTCAACAATAGAGGGCACAGCCCTCATCACTACCACCACCAGCACCTCTCCCCCTCAGACTGAAGGTACAACCACCATCATCCCAAAAAGAAGCATGCCCACGACAGCCACAAGCACTGCAAGCACCTCCACAACCACCAGGGAAAGCAGCACTGTATCTACAGAAAAAACTCTCCCTACTCTATTATCCACTCTTCCTATTCAGACAACATCAACAATCACTGCCTCCACCCCAGTCACCACAGCGGCCCCCAGTACCATGGCCTCAACCAGAGAGAGCACAGCCCCCATCACTACCACCACAAGGACCTCTACCACTCAGACTGAAGGCATTACCACCACAACCCCACCCACAACAACAGTGCCTCTGTCAGCCACCATCACTACCCGCATCTCCAATACCACAGACAACTGCATGGTGGAGCAGTGTGCCTGGACACCGTGGTTTAATGTGGACTCCCCTACTCCAGCAGCTTGGATGTTTTCAAATGTCTCTAAATCTCCATTTTCGCTGCCTGGACACCGTGGTTTAATGTGGACTCCCCTACTCCAGGCAGCGAAAATGGAGATTTAGAGACATTTGAAAACATCCGAGCTGCTGGGTATGAGTTGTGCGACAAGCCACAAAGCATCACGTGCCGAGCTAAAGACTACCCTGACAGCATTGTGAAAGCAATGGAACAGAAATTTGACTGCAGTCTTGACAGGGGGCTTGTGTGCAAAAATAAGGATCAGACTCCCAAGTACCCCATATGCTTCGACTATGAGGTCTCAGTGCTGTGCTGTGCCCAAAAACCCTGCCGGACAACAGTACCACCACCAGCAGAAACAACCACAACAGCAATACCATCTACAACAACATCAACTGCTGGCTCCACACTTCCACCGAGTGAAACAACAACCACCGTAGGAACAAGTACCCTCTCAACACAAGGAACCACCACTGTCATCCCAAGATACACTTCGCCTACGCAAATAGAAACCACCACTGGCACTACGGCCGGCTCCAGTACCACGGCCTCAACCAGAGAGGGCACAACCCCCATCACTACCACCACCAGCACCTCTCCCCCTCAGACTGAAGGCACAACCACCATCACCCCATCCACAATAACAGTGTCTACCCCTGCCACCAGCATTGCCAGCACCTCCAGGACCACTGCAGGAAGTACCACAAGAGCCTCTGCCACCTCTGCACCAGGAGAAACCTCCACTGTGGCAACCCAAGCTCCAAGATATCCCACAACACCCTCTGATGTTATAATAAGAACCACCACAGGCACCACGGCTGCCCCCAGTACCTCAGCCACAGAGAAGACAACCCCCATCACTACCACCTCCAGCACTACCTCCACTTCAACTGAAATAAAATTAATAACAACTTCTGGCCCCTCAGTTATGCTCACTACCACTCTTCCTCAGTCTGGCAGTACCACAGGTAAATTCTTATAACATTCATTTCTCCTACTGTAGAAAATACTGCTATACCCATTTTCTGGAGTACCACTATCAGCCCATGTATGCTATTGTGTCCTCGTTAAAATTTTACAGCCATCTTTATCCTTAGAAACAACATTCCTATCTTTGTGTTCAGCATCTTCTTTCCCTCAACCAGTCTCTGATTATATGAATCTATGACCATTTATGTTCATTAAACACATAAACCAATTTTTAATTAATCTGCCCTTTTATTACTAGTATTTATGTTTGTCAGCTTGGTTAACTTCTTAGCTTTAATTCTTACTTAGATGCAGAAAGTTGAAACTTGTCAAAACTTTAGAGGTAAATCTCATCAGATTTGCCAAAGGTCAGATATTACTCAATGTATAATGAAAATATTTCCACAATCTCCCCTTATGAATAGGTCAAATATTTGAATGCAAGAAACATGTTTACTTGATTTGCCAGAATGTTAAATAGACCTCTTGAATATGTTAAAATATTAGATCAAAATCCTGTACCTGCAAACTAAATTATATTACTTGTGCTCAACAGTAGCTTCAACTGGTACATCACAATCAAGTCATGCTACAACAAGCACTCCTGAAACCTTCAGTTCTTCCACTAGCACATCCGTTACATCCAGCAAAATACCTCCATGCTTTTGTCATGTATTTGAAACTTTATTTTCTCCTGGTAAGTATCTTATTTTATGATTATAAAAAACATCATAAGCAACGTAATTCCTTATGACTCTATTCAATTAAAGATAACTACTCAAAAAATCTAAATGTAGAACATTTTATACATGAATACGCTTAATATTTTCACAATATTTTCTTTTTTCTCCCCATGTATTTTCATTCTTGTAATTTCTCCTCCATTTCTCATGTACAGGGGAAGTGGTATACAACAGAACAGATAGAGCTGGCTGTAATTTTTATGCACTTTGCAACAAGGAATGTGAGATTAAGCCCTTCCAAGGGCCATGTCATCCGACAACTTCTGTTACTTCATTCGCCTCCTCAACTACATCACAAGCTAGCTCACCAACCACAGCAACAACCACCACAACTTCAGTAGAAAGAAACTGCAATGATGTCATTCCTGCACGAAAGGTGGCTCTCCTCCCTACCTTCTAATACACCACCACTGTTGCAAAACCAGACCAATTTCTGTCCTTTAACAGCCAATTCAAATCAACCTCAGTTTATTTCAATAACAAAGTTGGTCATGTAACAAATGACCTGACAGCACACAATTATTTAACCTGGCATTACCAGACTTTTAAGTAATCTCTTGGTGGAAAAGCCCATTAAGACCATAGCAGAGAGTTTGGTTTTAATAAAAGTCATTTACATTTCATAAAGATAAGTAGATTAGCCATGAAATTTAAAATACCACTCTTTTTATGCAGAAGAAAATTCTGTGGTTATTCTGAGCATACTGAATTTCCTACTAATTTTGAAAGTATATCCTAAGTTAAAACTGAACAACTAGGATGAAGGAGCATTTAAGAATAAATAATTTACATATTTTCAGCCTGGAGAGGAGTGGATAAATGAATGCCAGAAGTGTGTCTGCGACTCCCTCACTGCTACTGTGCAATGCCAGCACCTCCCATGCCCAACAGCTCAGCAAACAACTTGTGACCTAGGATTTGTTTCCATGGCTGTACAACCACAAAAAGACCCATGTTGTCCTGAATTTGAATGCCGTAAGTATTAAAAATACATTTATAAATACCACTTCAGTAAATTACATTTGCACTTCTGTTAATATCTAAGGAAGTTCTTAATGTATCTCAGTAACAGCAAAATATTTCTTAAATTCTGCTGTCTCCATGAACACACAATGATTTTTAGCTAAATATGCATTAAAGCTTTGTTTAAAAAAAATGATGTTATTTTCATTCAACTTTGATGAGAGAATGGGTGGGAGAGCAGAATAATATTTTGAACATTTACTGGTCTATGTAGCCCAACTATCTTTGTACCTGTAATTATAAATGCTATCAATGCATCTTTTTCATGTTATTAATGGAACATTGGAGCACATTAACATTAGCCTAAATGCAACTAAACTAAGATGCAGAAACGTAAGAATAAGCCACTAAAAAGCTTAACAGTTAACTACAAGACCAAGTAACAGGAAGCAATAGTACAAAGTGAATTGTAATCAGTAACTGAATTGACAGCGTATGAAAAGTAATAATCATACTTATACTCTTGCCAGATGCTCATGAAAATAAAAAACTCCTTCAGTTATATTATTTATAAACATACACTTTTATATACATATATTTTATGTATGTATACTTGTGCAAAAGACTAAAAAGAAAAAAGTACCCACAAATTAAGCCTGAAAAAGGAATATCGAAACAAAAGAACAGGCAAGTTTAAAGCAGTTCTGAGAAAGACATAGATGGGTTCTGCCATGTTGTCAGATTTACATTAGGTAGGAATACCTTTAAGAGGAATACCTTTTTCCACAGGGTCAATCTTCCACACAAGCCATGTTCTGAAAGGTCACGAAGAATCAATAACTGAAGTGTCTTTATTTATGACTGGAGGATGAGGGTTCCCAGAGGAAACAACGAATTTAATTTGAATTGAACCAAATATTGAAAGGGCAAAAAAGGGATTTTTCAGGCATAGCTTGACCTTGAAGCCATTCCTCTCCACTTCCTCCAGCTGATTTTAATGATGAAACTTAAACATTCAGCTATACTACATATGAAGTCTAAGCACATAGGGGACTGAATTCAAGTTTTCATACTCTCTCTGTTACTAATAAAACCTGAGAAAATCTTGACTTCTCAGGATGTCTCACAATTTGAGTTATTCTGGAATTAATATTTTGTTTTGTTTTTCAGAACCAATACCTGGTGTCTGTGTGGTTAATGGAACATTGTACACGGTAAGAATGATATAGCAGCATATTGCTGGAAGTGGAAAGTATATCCTTTCTACCAAAACAAGTCTTTGAGACAAAAAGTTCTTTTCCCAGCACATGTTTTTGGGGGTTTTTCTCTCTAGCCCTTAATTGGAAGTTGTTTGGGAAAGTCAAAATCAAATTTGTCACAGAAGTCTTCCTCATCGAGTAGTATAAAAGAAGAGGGTACCATTTTTAGTGATGTACTTTCTTTTTAAGCTTCCTCTCACTTCTGTAATTAAGGACTTTGCCAGACAATCTGATGAATAGCCCAAACTCAATTGCTCTTTGAAATAAGCTCAGAGAACCTTAAAAAACCAAAGCTAACATTTTTGATTTAATTGATACCTAAACCCTTTTGCTAAAATTGGTACTTAGGCCATTAACTCATAATTTAAATATTATCACTGGAGTCTTTGGGGATACATTTCAGGAAGATTAAAATCCATATGTAAATTTAGATCTCTGCTTACATATCTGCACATCTAAAGCCTTATTTTAATCCTGTTTTTAAATTATAATTGTTTTACAACCACTGAACAACTTATAGAGGAAAAATATTCTTAAATGGAGCATTGAAAAGCTGATAAAATAATTAGACAGTACAAACCAATCTTAATTTAATTTCATTAATTTAGTGCTCCCTTTTACATTGCTTTATTTAGTTTCCTCTTAATATGAGCTTTCCTGCAAGGCATGAAGCCAAAAAACTCTACATTCGAAGAGAATTTGAGAGCTGTCGTACTTGTGTTTCAGCAGCCTTAATGGTTCCCAGCAATGCTTTCAACTCTGCCTTTATATTATATAAAAACTGTTGGCATTGGTTTTTTTTTTCTGTCATGCAGGTTGGAAACTCAGTAGTAATCGAATCATGTAAGAAGTGTACCTGCAGTTCTGAGAAGGATCCAGAGACTAATGCAAACATCATGCATTGTGAACCAGTTACATGTGAGAGATCTTGTCCGCTGGTGAGTTCAGGTTCCCTAGGCTGCCCAGTCAGCTACAGCAAGACTAGAATTCTCCATCACCAATTCAACATACTTTCTCCTTCATCTCTTTCCGAGTAGGCTTACCAATACGTGCCTGTGGAAGGAGAGTGCTGCGGGAAGTGTCTTGAAATAGCTTGCACAGTCAGACTCCATAACAACACTGTTCAAGAACTCCATGTAAGTATTCCTTTCATTTTCATATCTGTTAGCCCATACAAGTTAGAACAGCTAAGAGACAACTTATGTCCCTTACTAGTAAAAAATAAAATACTGAAATTTTTCTGACAAGCAATGTATCAGATTTCTGAGTTGAACATTACTTGGAATCAAATTCTGGATTCTTGTGGCTAATGGAGCAATGGTTTCTAATTTATGGTCTAAGTGTCCAGAGCCAGGATTTAAACTTTCAAGCTGGCTACAGTTTGTAGAATTTCATTTTTGTCACTTGAAAGAAGTTATCTCAGAATCTTTGAGGAGTGAGAACTTAATTAATTCATACATACTTGATCACAATGAAAAAATACAACTTCTGCTTTTCTTATAAAAACTTAGGTTAATGAGAGCCTGCAATTCGATCAGTGCAGCCAGTACAGATGTGAAAAAATTGAAGATCAGTTTGTTGCAGTTGAAAGTAAAAGAGTATGCCCTGACTATGACCCCGGAGAGTGCGATCCTGTAAGTTTTTATCAATTTTTCATTGACTGAATTCAGTTTAAATTAACAAGGAGGGACAAGGAAGAATTCAACAAATCACTTCTACTGAAGTTGTAGGAACGTCTTAAGAATGAAACTAGGCTTGCTCTCTGATTAATAATAAGAAAAGCATAGTATTTTCTTATGAGGCTACAAGTATTCAAGACTCCTATGGTGAGGACAGTAAGTTAAGCATTGTTTCATTTGGGGTTCATAATGGAGAAGCCCTCTGCCCAGTATCAGTAGTGCTAACTCAAATTCTTACTCATGATTGTCATCTGTTCACTAATACAAATCCTCTTTCTTTACTTTTACAAAGGACGAAGCAGAGATTACATCTGATGGCTGCTGCAAAATATGTAAACGTAAGTAATGCTGTGTTTATGTGATCTGCCTGAAGAGCACTCTATTCAACTATCTGAGTGGATGGAAGTATTTTTCATTGCCCCTATTTTCACACAGTCTATTTAAGAAGACACTGTGTTTCACTGTTTATTCAAAAGAAAAAATGCAATTTTTTCCTGATATTGAATACCACAAATCAAACCAGCAATACTCAAGCCTCTGCATTATCTTCCAAATGTACTGTACAGGCAAAATCAAAGAATAATCTGACAACTCCATATACATTACACAGTACCCATCCCATCACATACTACAGATTCTCAGTAATCAGACATCAAGCACTTTGAAACTAGTTTACAATTCCTTTAGTTCAGAACTAGAGAACTGAAGTATATTTTCTCTTCTCCCCATTTTTTATGAAGCTAAAAACTGCAAGGTTTACACCAAGGAAACTGTGATCCGCCATGCTGACTGTGAGTCTTCTGAACCTGTTGAGCTGTCATATTGTGAAGGAACTTGTCCTGGCTCCTCAATGTAAGTTCTAAAAATTCATTTAACATCTCTATAGCTTCCTTGATCTGGTAAATCAAGTTAATTCATCACCCAAGGGTACCGAGGGAGCTGGAGAAAGTGCTTACAAAGCCACTTTCAATCATTTGTCAGCAGACTGGTTAACCATGGAGGTCCCAGTTGGCTGCAGGTCAGCAAAGGAGATGCTCATCTACAATAAAGCTTGGAGAGAGGATTCAGGGAAGTAGAGGCCTGTCAGCCTGACCTTGGTACCAGGCAAGGATATGAAGCAGATTGTCTTGAGTGTGATCACAGAGTACATCACACTCTGTGTGTATGACTTTTTACCCTCAGTAAAAAGGGGATCAGGCCCAGCCAGGATGGGTTTGGGAAAGGCAGCTACTGCTTGACCAACCTGATCTCCTTCCAGGACAGGGTGACCCACTTAGAAGATGAGGAAAAGGCTGTAGATATTGTCTACCCAGACTTCTGTAAAGCTTTTGACAGCATTTCCCACAGCATTCTCCTGGAGAAGCTGAGAGCTCATAGCTTGGACAGGTGAACTGTTCATTGCATAAAAAAACTGGCTGGATGGCCAGGCCCAGAGGGTGTTGAGTGGAGTTATCTCCAGCTGGGAGATGGTCACCAGTGGTGCTTCCTGGGGCTCAGTATTGCAGCCACTCCTGTTTTATATCTTTATCAATAATTGTGTGATGTTCGATAAGACTTAGTGCTGTGATCTGCCCTTGGGTCACAACAGCCCCAGACAGTGCTACAGGCTGGGGCAGAGGGGCTGGGAAGCTGCCCAGTGGAAAAAGACTTGGGGATGCTGGTGACAGCAGCTGGACATGAGCCAGTGTGTGCCCAGGTGGCCAAGACAACTAAAAACACCCTGGCCTGGATCAGCAATAGTGGGACCAGCAGGACCAGGACAATGTACTCGGCTATAGTGAGGCCACACCTCGAATCCTGTGTCCAGTTCTGGGCCACTCAATGAAAGAAAGACATGGAGGTGTTGGAGTATGTCCAGAGAAGGGCAAAAGATGTGGGGAAAGGTCTGGAGCACAAGTCTGAAGAGCAGTTAAGGAAACAGCTGAGGGAGTCTGAAGAGCAGCTGAAGAGGAGCTGAGGGACTTGGAGGTGTTTAACCTGGAGAAAAGAAGGGCTCAGGGGAAATGTTCACACTCTCTACAACTGCCTGAAAGGAGGGTGTACTGAGGTGGGGGTTGATCTCTTCTCCCAAGTAACAAGTGAAAGAATAAGAGGAAATGGCTTCAAGTTGTACCAGGAAGGGTTTAGACTGGATATTAGGAAATATTTCGTCACTGAAATGTCAAGCACTGGAACAGGTTGCCCAGGGAAGCAGTTCAGTCACCATCCCTTCAAGTATTTAAAAGACATGCAGGTGGACACAGTTGAGTGGTGGACTGGGTAGTGCTGGGTTAATGCTTAGACTTGATGATCTGAAAGGTCTGTTCCAATCTACGCAATTCTGTGATTGCAGAACAGCAAAGTCAATGAGTTTATATGATTCCACTAAATTGAACTGGGTTCAATGGAAGCATGAACAGTTTCACTACTGAAGACAATGAAAATCACATTCCTAAGTGTGCATGACAAGGAGGAAAAGAGGATGTTAAAAAAAACCCAAAACCAAACCAAACACTCACAAAACAAAAAATCACTGAGGGGTTTTTCTATGAGTTTTTAACAAGATGCATTTTTTCCCCTGGCGGAACACAGGTACTCTCTTGAAGCAAACCAGATGGAACACAAGTGTGGCTGCTGCCAGGAACTCGGGACCCAAACAAGAGAGGTGATCCTGACTTGCCAAAATGGAACCAGCATAAATTATTCCTATCTCTATGTGGAAAACTGCCAGTGTGTGAATGCTTGCTCTTCAGAAACCACTGCAGCACCTGATTCCCAATTCCAGCAATCTAGAAAATATGGCTCCCAATTGCAACAGGCTCTATCACTTGGTTCCCAATGGCAACTCAGCTGAGGAAAGAAAGCAGAGACCCTAGGGAAGCTGGAATTGTGTCTTCCCCATATAACTTCCCCAATAACTTGCATTCCTTCTTTAACGTTCCTTTTTTCATGCCTTACTTGTAAAAATAATTAAAAAAAAGGTCAACTAAATTGCACTGTTTGGGATTTTTTTCAAATGTTATAGTATTGAAGAGTAAAAACTGGTGACTGCAAAATCCCTCATGTAACTTACAGAAATATGCAAGCACATGCTTTATCATAAAACCCATATTTGGGGTAAAAAAAGAATTAAGAAGTCTCTAAAAAGTAAATCAAGAAAACATTGCAGTTACATTGCACTTCTTGACCCTAATAACAGCATTATTGCATATCCTTTTTACAGACAGAATAGTCCTAACACATCTCAAAAACAGGGACAAAGCTATTTTATTTGATCAATAAAACTTTAAGTACTTTCAGTTATGGTGACTGTTCAATACCCATCTTCATTACCTAAATGACAGAGTCCAATGACTGGCATCAGGAGGTTTTCTGACTCAGAGGGGTATATTCTCTAGCAATCTTTGGGAATACAGCCCCCTTCCTGGACTAGGTAAAATTCCCTCATCCATGTCCAAATAGCTCTTCCCACTGGCATGAAAGGTACAGAGATGAAAAAACTCCTCTTATTTGCTCACTTCAACCTCCTTTAGTTTGTTCCTCATGCTGCATATACTGTATGTATTTCAAATGTGCTCCAGCATACTCACACGTCACAGAGCAGTGTGAAGGATCTTGCTAACACTCCATTGGTCCAATACTAGTGTGTGGCCACCAGGCTTATGTCCAGCAAGCCTAGGTTTAGCCCTTTTCCCCTTCAGTCCAGTTTAATGCTCTTTCAATGAGCATTGCACCCTCATGCAAAGATCCTTCTCTCTGTCTGAGACAGGAGTACCCCAGCTGTTGCCTCCAAGTATCGATCTGCTGGTTCTTCTTGTTTACTCCCTCACCATTCCCTGCAACCAGAAGGATAAAGGAAAACACTACTCATGCTCCTGATCCCCTAGTAACCAGGTGTCCTGAGGCCCCAAAACCCCTTCTGATCATCCTTGGCCTTCATACTGCAAACTTTGTAATTGCCTACAGGAGAAAGCAATATTGGGTAATAATCCAAGGGCTGTACCAGAGCTGGAAGTTTCCTCATTACATCTCTAACCCAGCCCCCAGGGAAGCAGATGACTTCCCTATGAAGTGGAGCTTGCCAGGAAATTGGACCTTCTGTTCCTCTCACTGGAGGGTTTTCTATGCCAATACCTCTTTCTTTCTGGAAGCAGTTTCAACACAGTGCATAGGGGAACTTCACCTTAATGATTCTTCCTACAGAGATGAACCATTGTCCTCATCATATGGTTTCCACTTGCAAAGCCTTGTACCTATTAAACAAGGGCACCTGGGAAGGTAGGGTAGTCACAGAGGAGTGTGGTGGCCATACCAGGCAGGAATTTGTAACCACTATCCCCAGTATATACCCTTCTGTAACTACTTAAAGAATAATTTTAAAAATAGCTTTAAGCATTTTAAATCAACTTAATACTCCACATTAAACTGGTGACTATTACAGAGGTAACAAATTTAAAGCAGAAAACATTGCCCTGTGAGTGTTAAGTTCCTGATAATCCATAGAGAAACAAGGACTGAAGAGACATGGAAAATGTACTTTTTCATTCACTCTGGTTATTTTATAACTGGAGGTAATTTTAAAATAAACTGAATCCTCCTTCATTCTCTTTCAATGGCAAATATATTAAACTTATAAAAAACTGTCAATTTTCATATACTGAAATGTTTTAAAAACATGTTCTAAGTGAACTCTTTGAATACTTCAAACACTAGTACGTTTATAATTCTCTCATCCATGGAAACACACACTCAGATAATTTTCAATCTACTTGCTTTCCATAAATCCACTTTTCATGTCTATATGCAAATTTTCCTTCAAAAGTTATGGTATGACCCAAGTATATCTTACAAAATTAATTATGCTTTTTGGCAAGATAATAAAGAAAATACTTCTAAAATATATTGCTGCATGAAAATAGATTAACTTTGGTTTCTGACTAAGCTTCCTGAGGATCTAGAAGAGAAAGTTCAAGTCTTCACTAGGCTACAACTCAAAACTGCAGACAAGATTGCTAATATGGGTTTTCATTTTTTCCTTCTTATCCTAATAAAACACATTTTGCATTTATCCTGAAGACCCTGCTCACACCGATGTTCTGTAATGTTTTAATAATTCAAAATATACTGATTTCTCTTTATACCCCCACAAATCATCTCTGACTAACACTGAAATGAAAAAGCTAATAAAAATAAAAAATGCTAAATAGATGCTTCAGCAGCCACAAGAACACCAACATTTGTTTAAAGTAAACTAATTTTCACTCTTCCTATCTCTCACGGCAAAATAGAGAATTGTGAAAGCAAACTGTAACCTTTGAAGATAAATTGGGGTAGAAATTGATACTCAAGGGCTAGAAAAAAAGCACAATTTTAACACAGTTTTATTTCACAGTAGGTACTCAATACTTTAAGGAAATAAATCAAAGAAAAATCAGCTGTGAAAGATTCCTCTCAACTACCATTTGTTTAGAAAAACAACCAACTCTTTATTAGGAGAAATGAATGGACAATAAATCCCAAAATGTTAGCTTGATAACACAGTAATACTTCAGACTAGCAGTTGGTTAATAATCCCAATTATAACTGCGCATGGTGATGCCGTTAGGTGAGAGAGGATCCCAGATACCCTTGCCATCACAGTACTAGAAAGAGATGCTATGCAAACCAAATCTTTCCAATTCATTTACCACGTATTACCAGATAAAGCCAGCTCTTTTTGTAGCTGGAATAGCACACATGGTCCATTTCACTTGGACACCACTCCCATCCAGAATCCTCAGTCCTTCACACTGCAGCATTCCCTCCATACCCATGTGCTGTTCTTCCCTCCTCCCTCGCTCTCCAATGCTGTCCTTCAAACAATGCAGTGTCACTACTGCCTTTTTCTGTCCTCCAGACCTGCAACACTAGCAGAATTCCTTGAGAAAGCAGACCCTAGAAGAGTCAGAGGAATTCTCAAAGTACTTTTGAGCATTTGCTGTTACTGTTCCCACCAGATGGTCACATTAAGAAGCAGTGTAACTTGCCAACCAATGTTCAACACTGAATAGAAGACAGTAAGCAATACGTGAATTTTAGATCAAAGACTCACACTGTGGTGATCTCCAACAGAGACATGATACACTTTCATTCAGATGGTACATTTATTAAATTAGAATGAAAAAGTTAATGTACTCTAGAGTGCAAGAAACATATTTGGACACTGGACCTCAATACAGAGAAACAATGTCTTCAGAATAATTACAGCAACACAACATCCTCTGTAGGGTATTACATATCAACCAAATAGGCAATAACGTTTATAAGGGGGGAATAAACCCATTGAGTACCATCAGCAGATGCAAAGAGCAGTACAGAAGTTGCAAGGATCTAGCTAGACAAAAGATGTTCCTACCTTTAGCAAGTTGAGGCTCTTGGCAGGACTTAAACTATACTGAGTACACTAACTTTTAGCAGATGCCTGTCTTACACAGCTGGCTTTGGCTCCAAGCTGCTGGAAGCTGTTGAGCAGAGGAACAGGATCAAACACAGTATTTACCCCATTAGCATTTTCTCAAAAGTGACAATCATGACTGACTGTTTGTTTTAAATAGGACACCAGACTTAATTTCACAGACCCTAAAATAAGTAAACACTTCCTGTCTTTTTTCATCTCTCTCCAATTCAAGCCTAACAACAAACAGCTTAACTGGAAGGATATGTATGCTGAAAAGCTGAGTGGGCTGATCACTTTGTTCTTTTTAACAAGAGAAATTAGCACATATTGATGTAAGAGTTTAATCTTTAATGCTTAATTAAATAAAGACAAAAAATCCACAGAACAATATTTAAGTATAGTGTAAGATAATGAAATCCCTCTACTGGCCATACTGCTCCTACATATCCTATTTTCAACTCATATTTGTACCCTGTTTTGCATAACATTTGTCTAGGAAAAAAATACACACTAAAAACATATCTAAGAACAGGAGTCTCCCTCAGAGGGCCAGTTTATGAATAAACCTGGCTAGCTTAACTTTTACACTTACCACTTCTGGCTGTTAGGACTGAAAAGTGATTTTGTTCTGAGCTTGAAATGGAGCTGTAATAGGATGCAGTACAATTTATCAGCCATTAAGTTGAACCATGACCATTTGCTTTTATGAAAAGCTGTATTATGAATCCCATCATTTTAATATAAAAATTTAAATATGTACATTTTCCCTGAATTGATCCATCCCTAGCAATTCAAGCTATCTATGTAAAAGTTCGAGCACAGGATTTGTCCTGGAGGTATCTAAGCATTAAATCCTCACCAACATTCATCCTTTTGGGTCATGATGTCACAAAACACTCTGCTTTTATAAATACCAAATGCCTCTACACCTATTTAACCACAAAATTTACCACGATTGTAAGGAAGGGGCGAGATTAGTTTCTTGAAGAATACCCATTTAACTTTAGAAAACAAAAATGTGGCAATTCTGCAACTACAGTACAAGAACTATAGCCTTGAATTTCATTATTCAAAATGCAGTTGGAGAATGTTCAAAGACACTTATGCTTCCAATGAGAAATTTAAGATGTTAGGGGATTCATAACAAAACTTAAAATTGTACATTATGAAAAGACAGCTTTAAAAGGTCAGAAACTGGGATAATTTTTTGGTGCTGTATTTTAAAAGTTTCAGTATTACTTTTAATAATTAAAAAAATAAATATTCATGCTCTACTGCCAGTGCTTCTTAAAGGCTACTTGAACGTAGGTTGGAGGGCGGGGCATAAAATCATCTTTCCATCAGATAATAAAGAAAATATTTTAAGCACAGGACATAAAGTATGGGAAAGAAGAGAATATGGGTCGTCATTCTCTATTCCAAACCTGGCTTTAATGTTCTCATGAATCACTCAAGAGCCTAGATTTCAAGAATACATTCATTTCAACTCTTGAAAATATAAAGGTCTATGGCTATTGTAGAAAGTATTTGAAATCAAACATTAAAGAGACAAAACAGCAACATTGCACATCACTGGAAAAATAAATTGGTGCAGACTATTTAAAGTGCATTACTTTACAAAAACAGACACCACAGAAATTCATCCGACAGGTGTAACTGGTGCATAACTGTATGATTCTGCAGCTCCAAAATCAAATCTTATTTGAAAAAATTACATTAACAATAAATACAAACACCTCCTCTGAGGATCAGACTATAAGTCAGATATGTTAAATTGTCTCTCACATAGAATTTTATTTCCATCTGCATCAAATAATAATAAACAGACTACAGCAGCTGCAGTCTAACACGTCACTGAGCAATTCATAATGCCATTCTAAGACCCTGAAGCTACTTTTCACGCTTATTTCTTATTACAGGAAAAATACAATCATTTTCCCACTAATGTAAAGCAATAACTTTGCTGAAACATAGGTATAAAGAAAGAAGCTTTATAACCAGATCATAGATATCCGCTTTTTTAATGTAAGACAACATCTTAAATAATTCTTTACGGCTTCAATCATTTTCCAGGTATAAGTATCTTTACTTCTGCACTTAACCTTTGAAATAGCTATGGGAATGCAGAAGTAATAGTTAGAGTGCAGTTAACTGTGGAAGTACATTAGGGCTCAGTCCTATTCTCTGCTACAGCAATACATACTGTATGAGTTAAAAGTTACCTCCTAAGATTTTACAGATACATTACAATACTGTGTGGGAGGACAAAGCCCCAAATGCACACCAGATAATATATTACTTTGGTGCCCAATGACTAGATGGTATAGAAGATGCCCATTACATGTATCACCAGTACAATCTAAGAAATTTAGCTTATTAAATTAAAAATCTTCCATCTAAAAGGTGTGAATATATCACAGTAATAACTAAACACCACAGTATAAAGAAAGGGTCTCTCCTTTAATTTCTGGCAAAAATAGGCTGCTTGCTGAAATCTAAATACTTTTAACAAATCAGTTGTATTTAAACAGCAAACCTTCCATAGAAAGTTTTTTTTTCCCAGTCTAATAAACACTAGTAAATCTTGTACTGCATAGAGTTACTTTGTAAGAGCAAGTTTATGAAAAGGGGGAGAGAAAGAAACAAAGCAGCATTATTCCCAATCCCATCAGAATATAGCCACACAGGGCACAGCTGATAGTAAAGAAGCTTCACTGCTCTACTGTAGGACATAAGCTAAACTGAGTATGTACAGACTGAGAAAGAAAGAGATGAAGATCCAACTGTCCAAGGAGAAAAGGGAGACAATCTGTCACACACGATGCACTAGCAGAAAGCTGTTGGGAAATTCTTCCTCTAGCTAAATCCCTGGCTTGGCAAGTAAAAACATGTGGCATCGAGGACAGGGACTATACAGGAAGTGGGCATCTATGATTCTTCAGCCATCTGAAGCAAGGAGTTGATAGCTGCATCCTTGCTCCCCCTCTGAGCCTCTAGCACTGAGCGGATAACTTCCCTGTCCATGTTGGGAAACATGTCCTGGATAGATTTCAGGTCCTCTTCATTACACAGGTGCTGAGGGTTGACTGCAGGGGGTGGTATTGCCACTGGGACCATGCCTGGATTACAGACTGCAGGCATCCCTACAGATTAAAAACAGAAGAAACAAAGCCACAAAACATACATGAGTAAGAGGAAAAAGAAAAAAAAAAATCAACAAACCCACAACAAAAAACTCCAGTGATCTTGAAAACAAAAGCAGCTCACGACTTGTCCCAGCCCAACAACTTCAGCATTTATTTATTCTGACATGCACTCCAGAGAAGGAAGAAGATTGCAGAGATTATACCTACACTGTTGCAACTGGAAAATATTTTTCTGGAACAGGTTCTCACCCCAAGGTTATATTCCAGAAGTTATAAACTACAGTATGGTAACAAGATGTAGTGTTCAAAATTTGGTACAACTTGCATTAAACAGGTTCGCACAATTCACTAACCAAACACTAAATTCATCACAGAAAGGCGTGGTTGGTTTTCCCCACCTCATATTTTAGTTCCCAGTGTATTTATGTTGTGATGAAAAAATGGTTTTACATCAGCAATATACACAGCTGATATTTAGAAAGACAATAAATGCAATTTCCAGCATATTCAAAGGAAAGCAAAGTACTTTGGTCCACTAGGAGCCTGGACCACAAAAATAAACAATTTTTTAGTAGATGTTTTTCCTGGCTAAAGCTCCATCCAGCATTCAAAGTCACTACATGGCAAAAGAGGCAAAAGAGCAACACCTCTAGGGGCACACACTGCTTTGTTCATCTCTCTTCCAAAGGACAAAATTAATGTGACCTGTCATTTTTCATTAACTTCTTGTATATCCATATAAAATAAAGCACTGGCAGTTTACAGAATTTTAGAAAATGAGTATTCCTATTCCTGTTAAAAGAAATTACTAGACAAAATCCCTTTTTCATCACATAAGAACTTCTATCACTAAGCATAGAACCATTGCTGAAAACACTACCTTTTGTTTAGTATAAAACTGAAAACAGATAATAGTATGTATCTACATTTTTTTGTTATCACTTCTGAAAATTGTGTATTTCACTTCTTCTCTATGTAGTTTCAGATCCCTGATTATCTTAGTCCCACTCCTTTATGTGTTAGCTTCTGCAGTTCTCCTGCAGAATTTCTAAGGTAGGGCAAGAAGTACCTGTAGCTAGACAGAAACAAGTTCCAGTATCAGTTTTCTATTTGCTTTCAAGCATTTTATGCACTGTTTCAAAGACTGTTCACCTGATATTTTTATAAAGTACTCTACAATAATTCAAAGTCCTTCCTCTACGGTAATGACCAAACTGAGAATCACCAAGTATTAGTTAAGATGATCCTTTACACAAACTTTACCACCAGATTTAATAAATAATTTTATTTCCCTTTTATTACAATGAGATCCTTCTGCAACCTGTGGTAGTCAGAGAGGCTTAGAAAACTGCTAAGGGTTCTTGTTTTGACAAATTGTCTTAGTCCCCTCACTGACCTTTTTAAGAAATCTCACCAAAGCAGGTGCATCAAATTCAACTCCTTTAATTAGATGAATAATCACCTATTTTTATTTGTTCATCAGCTTTTAAAAATAGGTATTAAACCACAAGATTACCTTTACTGTATCAGAATATCATATGATAGAAAGAATGTTTAGGAAATAGCATTTTACAAATGCAGCTGAGAAGGTGATATACACAGACCACACTATTCTTTCTGATGTACTCAAATACCTCTGAATTTTAACATACAGGCTTTTCCTACACAACCATGTCACTTCCTCCTAAAGTTTACCTAGTTACATGTTTGCTTTAAAGCAGTTCATTCTAATCTTCCTGGGTTTTAATCATTCTACACAATAGAGAAAATGGCTACTTAAAAATGTTTTTAATTGAAACTTCACTTTGCTATCCTCCAGTCCTCGGAAAACATGTAATGGTCTCACATTCCAAACAGGTTTTCCTGAACTACCTTACATACTTATAATCTTTATTAATATTTAATTACATACATGATTCTAGGTTTTCTGCTTCTTTAAAATAAATAATTTATGCTTCTTTTATGCATTTGATCCTCAAAAGCCTTGTTACACAACCTAATAACCAGTTTAGATTTAACATATAATTTAACACTTTCACATCCCCATATACAGGAGATCTACCAATTTTTTCAGAAGCATACTTTACTGCTTTACTTCACACTTAAGATTCTCTGAGTGTTGGTTTTGGATTTTTTTTCAATTTGGCACACATTTTCTTTGAACAACTAACTTCTTTTACACAGTTTTTAGTTTGCCTATTTGCTTTCTATATGCTACCTTAATTACTTCTCTGTAAGTTAAACAAAGGATAAACTATTTGCATCATCACCATTATACATCTTCAAAATAAGATCTCTTTTTGAGAACCAGCTGTCATATATTGTGCAGGAGTGGATGAGAAGCTGCTTCTCTTCTACTGAATTCTAACTGCTCAAAAATTCTAACAACAAAACATATATATAACCAAGATAATTTTCAAGAATGCCTCTTTGCAGCCTCATCTCTCTTAACATAATGACTGAAGTACCTATGTGATTGAAAATATTGCAATTATACTACTTCTAAGCAGACCTAACATCTAAAAAACAGAGTAAAGAGCAGTTTCAATACTTACCTTGTCTCTTCACCATCTTCTTCCCTCTTAACTATCTAGTCAGAAATGTCTATGCTCACTTTAATGTGTAAAAATGTTTTAGCATCCCAGTGACTTGTTTCTTCTGTCAGCATAAAAATACTATATTATAATTCGCATTCAAGGTTGATGAGCTACACATCAACTCTGGCTGACCAGGTACTCTAGATAAATATAGTATGTCTGCGAGCACTGCACCCAGGATTTCACCAGATGTACTCTTTTCTATTTCTCTCCTCAACTTGGACTCCAGTCCTATCTCAAGGGATCCATTACTGATTTGTAAACACCTCCCTATTTATCTATGTTCTCCAATTTTTATTTTAAAATTCCCCTTTTAATCATCTTAAGTTTTATTAGAAGGAAAAAAAAAAAAAAGGAACCTAGAAGATTTAAGTCTAACACACAGGGTGCATCTATTCAAAAAGGTTCATACCACACATACCTGCACACTGAAACCATATTTCTTGCCCAGCCAAATGCATCACACCTCTACCACAGGTATCTGTCACCTTTTCTGCACCACCCTAAACCCTGGTTCCACAGCTTTTTATGGCCTTTTGACCATGGTCCCTGGAATTCTGTCTGGCACTGTCTTTTGAGCACACAGCCCATCAGACACCCTGGAGGCAAGCCACTGTGCAATCCTGACCAACACTGCAAGTACATTTCACCCAATTACACAGCAGCATTTTACACTGCCTCTTTTAGAGATCCAACAAACCTCAACTCATTCCTCACCCTGCCTAGAAACAATGCAGGCATTTAAAATAGGCATAAGAAGATGTGTGACCTCAAAAAAATAAAGTTGCAAAGCACCTGAAATAATCGAGCAACAGAAGTTATGTTTTATTTCGAACAAACTTCCCAAGATTTTTTTACTAAGTCATCAACACCCTAAGATTATCCAACAATCAGCCTAACAGTGTATGAACTATCCATACAGGAGGTCAGTTTAAAGTATTAACCCAAATTAAACATGAGGCTGTTTTCTCAAGTACCACAGCACCTACAGCTTACCAACACTGTTTCACTGTGTTGGCACTGTCTTAGCAGTGCCAAAATAAAATCAAGACTAGAACAGAGTTTTCCTTACTGCTTTCATCAAAAATATGTAATTATGAAGCCAGACATCTGGACAAGCAGAACTCAAAAAGAATTTCCAATATAAATAATCAGTTTAAGACACAAGAAACTTTTTGTCCATATTGTTTCTCACCAAGGATTTTCAAAACCTATTTTCTCAGCTCTTACAATTTTAGCTTATGCTATCTACAACTACCACAGAAATGGAGTTAGTATCACAGATTTTTAATAAATACCTCCACGATAAATGGTTACTTTTCATGAAACTCAACATTCAAGCTATACAAATACAAATTTAAGAGTACTTTGGGTTTTTCCGCACTCAGGCTAAAAGCATCCATAATTTCTGATTTACAGAATAGAAAGTACAACTTAAGCATAAACTTGAAGAACTATGCACTGAAATTTAGCAAACAGACACATACATGCAGTCATTAGAGAAAGTTATAATAAGCTTCCAAATTATCAATGTTAAGTAAAAAGCTGCTTTAAGTTAAAAAAAACTCGTATCACTGACAGGTGAAAACTGGAACTAAACAATGTAAGAAGCCACTCCCAGTGGAATTGTGAACTCCTGTGTTACTCTCAGATATTCGGTACATGTTATAAATCAGAAGAATGGAGCATTGTTTTCCAATTCAGTGAAATGGCAATGGCAAACATGCTGGCATAAGCAGTGACATTCCAATACATGAAACAATAGCAAGTTGCAACAATAGTTGCTACAAGCAAAAATAAAAGCATCAAAGCAGAATTAACAGGGTAAACCTTTTCCAACTGCATACAAGGCATTACACACATGTAATTATATTTTCTTTCTCAGTCAAGTGCCCTATGTTTAATTTCTGAACGCATTATCATTCTGTCCCATCCATAGATTCCTTCAGAGTAAACTCAGGAACTTTCTCAGCATGAATTCTTTCATTTAAATGAAGAAATTGATAACTCTTTTCTAAAAAACAAAATAGGTCTTAATGATATTTGCTCCACGAAAAATCTCACTATTAAAATATGCATACCATCTCATTGTTTAAAATGTCGCTTCTTTGCAAACTACTAGAAAAATTAAGTGTATGAAACAACAGAGAAATGCTAAAATTCCACTGCTCTGAATAAACCAAATATGTTGTGACAACCACAACAGTTTCATCGACAGTATCTTTCTGAATTTCAAGGCATCAAGAAATGATTCTGAATGTATTTGATTGAAGGCCAATGCTTTTATCAAAGATAGCGGTGTCACATCAACTTTGCATAATTCAAAATCAAAATTGTCAGAGTAAAAGAAGTCTAAAATGAAGGAAAATTAATTCCTGTAACATGATTTGCCTTTAGAGCTCTAGTCAGGTACTCAATTGACAAGGATTTAAAACAGAAGTGCATGAAAAATATGCACTGATGAAAAAAGTGTCCCTTTTTTAAAAGAAAATCTTAATTTCCTAAATTAATCTTCAAATAAGCTAAGGTAATTAGCAGATTGTCTTCTCAGTGTCATTGCAAAACTCAGTTTTTTGCATTCAAGTTTACCAAAAATCATGACATTACTGGCTTTTCCACTAATGTTGCAGTAACCAAACAACTGCAAGAATTGATTCTCTTCTAGAAAACCAATACTATCACCTAGTGTAGCTCACTGACACACAACAGTGTCAGAAGAATATCCTAACGTCGCATTATACCCACCAACATTGTCATCAGCGATCAATTTAACCATTATAGCACAAAGCTGAGCAAATGCCTTTAAAGACTTTCCAACAGGTTAGAGAGGCTTTAATAATTTGCAGAAGAGTCATTAAATTGTTCTACTGTTACAACCAAGTGGCAATACCTTGTTATACAGTCTGCTGTAATAAATAAAGCTGTTTAGGTGAGTTCATGCAAAGACTCTTGAGTCAATGAGGATGGGAGTGAGAAAAGAGCTTGGAAACTTACCCAGAGCAAAGTACTCAAGCCCTAAAGACAGGTGAAAATGAAGGGACAAGGGGAAAGGAATAAGACACGGGAAAGAAATATTAATCTATTTTTAAAAGGATATTAATTATTTACCTTCCAAAGGTGAAAGTTGGATAAAATGAGGCAGCTGGGTAAAATGTAAACTGCCTAACACAAAAAAACTAAATCTGCTAGGATTCAGTCGCTCAAAGTTGCTTCAACACCCTGAACAAGTTTCCAAAATGTGTTGTTTAAGCAGAAGTAACAATCACGGGAAATGCTACCAAAATAAGTAAGCCACCAGGTCTTTGCAGCAAGGATTATATTTTACAGACCACAAAGGACAACATACATCCATGATTCTCTGAACAAATACCAGTAACATCACAAGCTAACCCATGATTCTCCATAAGGACACCTAAAGGAACAATGTGCATACAACTTTACCTCAATGACGAGTGAGATTCTTGACTCTGACAGGACCCAGAAACACACAGGTTTTTAACATGGGAGTTTATAAAATAAGTAAAAGCAAGTTTCCTATTTATCCCATGAATATTTAGTATAGCTTGCTTAGTGAACTGATGTTTTTTAGCTCACTGTCTCTGGTACTCTTCACTACAAGAAGACACTACAAGCACCAGTATATCAAAATCTACAGTTTAAATTAAGTAGTCTTTAGAAAAAGAAACAGGAAGAGGTGGTAGATAAACTGAACTTCTATAACAACAACAGGGCTCACAAGTTCAAATTTTTGCATACCCAATCCATAGATACATCACCTATGGCAGCTATAGCTTCTAAGCAGCAACTAGTGCTGTTGTCAGGAGTTTTCGATTTTAAAAATTTTGCAATTAATTACCAAGCTGCAAGAATATAATATGGACACTTCTGTTCTTACCACAGCTCCATCTACCACCAAATGTGAGGCAATGAGCATCTGTTTACCACAGTGATTACCTGCTTGTTTCTACTCTTTACCTCAGCTTATATGACAGAGTGTGAGGGTTATGAGCTGCTTCAGCATTAATTAGAAGGCTAGTGAATTAGAAAGTTAGTTTTGAACAGTTTTCTGTTACAGAAAAACAGCTTGGCCTTTGTGACACACCTAAATTTGACTTATCCATCTCTCTTTAAAGCACAGTTATTTTATACAGTGAACAAGTAACTGTTAAAACTGTCTGAATAAGCATTTTAGCCCACCCATTCCATTTCCATCATAGATAAGGCTTTGATTCTGACCGTCTTCTACAGTAGAATCCCCTTCATTTCAAATAGAATAAACTATTCAGTTATGCTCTTCCACTCCTCAGAAGGAAAAGCAGAACTTGTTTACTGACTCCTTTAATTTATCTGCACAGGTAAAAAGCCTGAACTAAAAATATGCAAAGCAGGAGCATACTGATGTCCATCACCCTTCCTGAAGCAGTCTCAAAAGGAAGAGAGCAAACACTGTGCAGTGTTACAAACGAAATGTGCAAACACAGTGGGCCCAGAAGACACAAACAGTTCACTTGTGCAAGGAAGGCCAGCATCTTGCATGCACCTTTCTGAAAGAGTTTACAGAAGGAGCATCTAGTTTAATATACAGAAAGTATTTTAAAAATTTCAAGATGTCTGCTAAGATGCACTATTGTTTCCTTTTATAATTTGAAATTACTTTTATTAAGCCATTAAATATATGAAACAGCAAAAGTATTCTGCAGCCAAATCACTTTCCAACTGCAAAGCTAAACATCCATCTAATTATTATGAGTGGGTCATTGATTAGTGAGTAAGTCAAAGCTTTAGAACTCACAGTGCTTTGGGAAATTTTGATGGTGTCCACAGTAATTCTAGAACAGCAAACACAAAGCACAGTAATATTTAAAGAGTGCAAAAAATACCAAATGTAGGTCAGAGGTGGCTTGTAAAAAGACTGGCATTTATGAAGTCCAGGAAGTACACTGAAGCTTTCCCAGAACAAAAGAAGAGTTCAAATCCAGAGGTGGAACTTTGCAATGCTTTAAAAATACAAGTCACAGATGCAGGAAAAATTTTGAACACAAAATAGTATTATAGCAGGAATTAAACATGCTGGATCTTGGTAGAAGGGCAATGCTCCACCATATAGACCCCAAATTCTTTAGCTGCTAAAATATAAGACATTACTGTCACTTGCAAATTATTAGTTAGTTCTTTACTTGTCCAAATAGAAAATATTCTCAAGATAAATAATTTACAGAATATCATGATTTGCAAATCCAGTACTTGAATAGCAAGTTTGAAGGTCTTCTGTAAGTTTTATCTCTTAAGTTCTATGTCTAATTTCAGTTATACCAAAAACTGCTTCATATCTTCTTTTTATACTCTGGCACGGAAATTCTGTAATATGAATATTCTCATTCTGATCTATTCAAGAAATTTGTTATTCTATCTATTCTATCAGAAATCTGTTTCTATCAGATCTTTTAACTTTAAAAAAAGATGACTGTTTGCAGTTCACTACAGAAGGTCTGGTTTACCAAAACAGAATCACGCTTTGGAACGTACACTCTGGTTCAAAGTACTTCACTGGTAAGACTTAAAATCTGGCAATTAAACTACAGAGATAAAAAACACCTAAAATGAAGCAAACTGCATGTTTTCATCAGGGAATAAAGCATGCAGCCCAACTTTTTCATATTTAAATTAACAGAGTTCTAAATTAACTCTATAATAATGAAACAGGAGGGATGATTCCTAACTTATATATCCAGTCTTCTATTGATGAGGTTTGTTTTTACAGTGAATGGAAATTTAAATTCAATAATTTTCTAGTAATTTTAAATTCAATCAGCTCCTATTCTTACATAAGCAAAATAATATATATACGTATCTGTCATGTTATCCCTTAGCACTTTAATTATGTCCCACAGACACTATCATAAGTTAAAAATATGTGAATTTATCTCTTACTTTCCCTGAAAAGCACACATACTACTGAATAGATAGCCAAAGAATAAACTCGGGGTTTTAAGAGCCGCAAGTTAAACACAAACTCAACTGAATGAATCAGTTCCCCAAGCACGACAAAATCAAACTTATTTACATAGTTTAAACTTTTCATCTTTGATAGAAAAATTACAAACCTAAGTTAACACACTTTTTTCTACAAATCCAAAGCTCTCTTTGAATCAACCAAAAGCACTGACAATACCTGCTGTAGTTATGTAAATACAACAAAAAGAGCTATCCCAGAGCAAACTAACATTTTTCATTCACTGAGCTGTGAAAGTTCACATGCCATGTAGTGAGTTCCCTTCCAACAAAGCATCTTCAAAGACCATAGAAAAATTAATCCCGTTGTGGGCTATAGAACCTGCAGCTCCGACAGCACAAATAATTTGAAGCACTTTCTCAAGTGCAAACAGCTTCAGACATGGCTTGCCACCATTTGAGTAAACACAACGTGAAGTGCAGCCTGCTAGACAGCTATTCAGAGGCCTGATTGAAGTATAAAACAGATACTCAAAAAGAGAAGCCTTCACAACTTGACAGACATTTTAATCCACTTAATCAAACTCATACAGCTCTTAAACAGGATACAAGACTGAAGGCAGACCTGTACTTCATTTGTTCCCTCTTCTCATAAAAATATATAATGGAAAAAGTGATTAAGAAAAAATCTTATATAGCTTCCTTTACATTCTGAAAAAACAGGAGTAATTTCGTATTTATTTCTGCAACACCCTTCATCTGGAAGGTTCATAGTCTTCAAGCAGAGAAAACATACCTGCTATAGGCACGTATCCAACTCCTTGCTGATACACAGTGGGCATCAGGACCACTGGCTGGGGCTGCATCATCATGGCAGCTGGCAAAGACTTGACAGAAAAGGCACAGATTAGAACAACTCAGGAAATAGCCAAAAAATGTCAGCAATTAAAAGTGTTTGCAAACAAATCATCACATTGCAAATCCAAATTCAACAGTGCAATATGACTATGCTGAGTGCTAATCTATATTAAGCAAATCTCTGGCAAACTGAACTACCATCTTTCAAATGGCAATTAATTTGCCCAAGAATCAATAAACACACATGATGTCAAACACACCTTTCGCAAGAGTGATGAAATGTTATCAAAATGCATTCTTTTAAAATACAGGTTTAATCAGTTTTCATGCCTTAGCCTTGTGAAATGAATATACAACATATTCATCATAAATTAAATATTAGACAAAATCTGGTTTTTTTTCTTATTTTTTATTTTAAAAAGCAGTACACTGCTCCTTGAAGCAAATTTTAGTTTAAATCAATTATTTTTGGAGTAAATCTGTGCTTTAAACAAAATATCAAATTAACTCCATTCCCTTTTATTACCACAATAACTTCAATTATATTTCAGTTCAGTTTGATCCTTGAAAATATTGAATATTATGAACAGTACATTCACAGGGAGACAGTTTTCAAGGTTAATTATAAACTCTTTTCTCTCCAGGGTAATGAAACAACTGTTCAGATCTGGGGCATAATGTGAATTTCAAACAGCAGGGAATATCTGTTGCCAGCTGTGCAATTAACAGCAGCTTGGAACTTCTGATCACAAACAAGTGCAGTAAGTAGGAAGCATTCAGGGCTGCACGTGCTCAGTGTTATCCAACAGGTACTTGAAACAAAGGTGACAGATAAGAACACTCCAAGAGCTGCTAAATAAATCAGTGTAGGTCTGCAGTTCATGACCAGTAGCACCAAATGAACATGAAAGGAAGTGAGAAACAATGTAATCTCAAGGAGCATTCGAACTACTCAAGAAACACCTAAGACAGAGAAGAATTTCCGTTATTCTGCTTTTAAACTGACATGAATTTTTAATGACTTAGGGGGTAAAGCTATTGTTAGATGCCATGAAGTTTTAAAAAAAAAGTATTATTCATTTAGAAATGACAATAGACCATTTAGCTGAGGATTTATTTTTTATGCGTATAGTAGCACAGTGCTAAGGAAACTCCTGTCTGAACATCCAGGAGCCACTCTGGCACCCACTCCAGTCTGTAACTGCTGAGACCAAGGCCCCTTTGCAGTGGGTGGCTCCAGGGACTCCATGGGTGTCCCTCTTGGCTCCCTGCACACCCCACACTCACAGTCAGACAGGGTTTCCCTACCAGCTCAGCCCTGGGTTTCCCA
Organism: Chloebia gouldiae; assembly: GCA_003676055.1. Taxonomy (NCBI): domain Eukaryota; kingdom Metazoa; phylum Chordata; class Aves; order Passeriformes; family Passeridae; genus Chloebia; species Chloebia gouldiae. The sequence goes on from QUSF01000004.1 coordinate 40,329,201, forward strand.
CCACAATGTCTCAGATATCTGGATCCTACAATAATTTAATCATGGTGCAGTAACACAGAAACAGCTCCAGCTGGTGCCTCCAGGGAGGGACCCCCAGCAAAGGAATCCCTGGGTTTTACACCCTCACAGTCTGTGCACCCAGACAGTCTGGGATCTTCCTGCCGGCTCACCAGCTCCTGCTGTCCCAGTGCCAGTCCCTGGCCCGTGCCACAGGGCCCTGTGCCCTTTGTGCTGCAAAAGGGCAGCACCAGGTCATGATCCCTTTCCTGGGGCTCCCACCACGTCCCCCAGCTAGGGCACAACCTGCAGGTCTCACTGCAGCTGCATACCCAGCTACTTGCTCTCAGTGTACTCCCCAACAACAGGAACAAGCTGAATTTTGGTAATTGCAGAACAAGATGAATACCAATTTTCCACCCCACCACAAAGTATTTAGTGTCTTTATGAATATTTTTGACTGCTATTCCCGGAGTTAGGTATAATTATTTTAAATGCCAACACACACAAACAGTACAGTACAACAGATCTACTTCAGAGTCTAAAATATCTCCCTCCCACTACTTAAGAAGCTTCTCTCCCTTCCCACCCCAAATTCAGCTTACCGTGTATGACATAACCAGATTAATCATTCCTTCCTTGTCATCACCTTGCCTTCCACTCAAGCTATACCATTCATCCTCCACATTTCCTTGTTTCAGAGACTCAGGAATTGTAATGTGTGTCCAAGCAATGCGGTCATCCATTGAAAAGGCTCTCTAAAATATAATTTGAAAAATATTACCAAATTAATTGTCCTGAAAGAAACCCCAAACTTAAAATGATCCTTGACTAATACTTCAGTTTTATGCTATTAACTTTGTTAATTTTATTCCCTTTGAAACTACTGAAGTGTCAATAAATATTCTGACCATCTCCTTTCCAACAAGGGTGAAGGACAGTTTAAGTGGGATTATAGATTGATTGCAGATATTTAAAGCAAGAACTGAAAACCTGAAGAGAACACTCTAGAAATACAGCATCCTAATATCATCATAGCCCGTGTGAATCTCATGACATCACATCAGAGGCCATTACATGAACATAAACCTCTTCTGTTTACTACGACGGCCTGTGAATTCCAGCAGATAGAAGTACTGACCTGCCCTCCTGTTGCAGCAATGAAACACACTTGAACCAATCAGCTAAGCCCTCAAAGCAGCATCCAAAAGCCTTGCTTATGTAATGACCACACAGCTGCTGCACTGTCATGCTTTACTACACACAGTGAGAGAGGCAGCAAAAAACCAAGCAAACCATGACTTTAACCTTAGCTGCAGCCTCTTAGTTTCTCCTAATAAATTGTAGTGACTACACACAGTCTGCAGTTGACAGTTTTATTCTCAGGAATTCCAAACTTGGGAAAGCTTCCAAGCTCTTCCTAGGTTAGAATAGCACTGAAGAACTTTCAAGTAAAACAGCATTGTACAATAGGCTATTTTTAATAGGGACAGTGAAGGACACAAAGCTGCATGCAGGGCATTTTGATAGCCAAGAGGAGTTTAAATAGCACTCAGACATCTTTTGCTTCTCTTCTTTTGCAGGCAAGCCTGCTAATGCCCCTTTATCAGCTACCAAAGAAAAGTTCTGATATTTTTGGGGAAGAGCAAAGACTTGTGAATTGCTGCTTTTGGAATTCTGAAAAATTTTTATTATCTCCCAGAGAACATGGCTAAGGAACTGTCTGTGCTAACTCATTCCTTTTTGCAAGGTTTCACCCAAACCTCAGTCCAAACCGGAGATAGGGAGGGGTAGAAAAAATATATAGCCGTTCTGACCTCATCAAATATCTCTAGATAAAAGGAGTCCACACCCGGGGGAACAGTGCACTGAATAACTTTGTTCCAGCGGGGGTTCTTGGCTCCATTATGTGCTGTTGGAGTTTCATACACAGCGTATCCCAGCCGTATTCGGCAATACGGATCCATGCGCGTCATTCCATAGTTCTTTGCCAGTTTGGCCTGAAAAGGAAAAGAAACCCAAGAAGTGTATAGTAATGACATTAACTTGAGAAGTTAATTACTATTAGTTCACGGTAAGAACCAAATATTGAACAAAGGACTAGATTAAATTCTGCGACAGAGAGAAAAGAGTTAAAAAAATAAAGAAAAACAGCATTCAGATTAAAATGTAAACCAGTAACACCATTAAGTGTCTGGGAGACTTTGAAAAGGTAACATCTTTTTATCTATTTATTGTAGAAAATACACATCTTCACTGCAGCTAAAATAAATCACTTCATACCACAGCACAAAATATGTGATTACAAGGACATTGTTTAAGTTCAAGTTTTCCCTGGGTATCTGATCTCCAACATACAATCACAAGTGTAATGTCATAGGTAGCCTGTCCTCTTTCACTTAAGTTCTTTTAAAGGATGAATTACAGAAATCCAGTATCTTCAAGAATATCACACAATCCAAAAGCACAACCTGCAAAAGCAGTTCACTTGAGGTAAACTAGTCATAGTAGATCATACTTTTCGAAGTGATTACACACTTATTTCAGCATGCTCATTTAACGGTAGTTAATTAAGTGGACAACTTAAGGCCCAACATCACTATAAAAACAGATGCTGAATAGAGTCACAAGAGATCCAACATACTTTTGCTGTAACATCAGAAGACTAGAACAAAACAAGGTGTTGACATTCCTGAACACAATACTGAGTACTGCTGCACAGCTGTCTTAAAGCAGAACTTGGGCTTTTTGCATGTGCTTTTTCTTTGACTTATACTAAGCAGCCCATGGTTCTTTTTATAGTAAGACAAGTGACAAAACATGGTGCCCCAGGGCATCTCCCACTGACAAGATGTTTACAGAACTCACAACAGATGAGGCTGTGCACAGCATAACATCTATTACAAAGGCTGCACCTCAGGCTTGGAAAGCCCTTTTCTCCTTCAGGGAACATGCTGGTTCGTCAGTACATTACAGCTGGTGAGAAAGTTCTCAAACTGTTTATTGTAAATGTGGACTTAAAAATAAAAGAAGAAAGCTGGCATCCAATCTAAGCACTACCTACATTCTCAATTTGTGGGATTAGACAGTTTATCAAACCTTCATTAAAAAAAAAAAAAGCATTAACCAGCTGTGCTTAGACAAACTCACCACCACCCCTAAATATCTGCAAGGAACAAAAAGCAGCAAACTACTTCCCCAGAAACTTTTTCTGACCTTCCATCAGTTTATTAGTAACAGAATTAAGGCATGCTGTTTGATATACTTTAGCAACACATTTAAATACAGTACACTTCAACCAGATTTTCATCTTCTATAGGTTAGCTATATCACGGCAAGTTTCATATCCAGAATGGGACATGTCTCAATATGCAGACAAGATTCCATAGCATTCCTGCATAAATTCCTAGACAAATAGAGAAGAGTATCTCTTGTCTGTTGTACTGTCATTCAGAAGGACCTTGATAAGCTAAGAGAAGTGTACAGACAGGAATCTCAAAGTTCAACAAAGGAAAAACAATATATATGACAATAAGACTTAGGACCAACTGTCTGCAGACCAGTTTTGAGGAGAAGGATGTGGAACAATACATACAGGAACTGCAATTCCATATAATATCCTCAAAATTACTAATATTCTTCCAATATTAAGTACAGGAACTATCTGAACAGAAGTTTTCAGCGTAACTTGTTCACTGCAAAAAAACCTCCCAAGTTCATTTGATTGTCTGCTATAATAGCAAGGTTTACAGGAAATGGCTGCACCAGGCAACAATGAAACATGAAACTGGACAAAATGCTGATGCACAGAAAAATGAGGCTCCAAAACCTTTAAGAATTACAAGTATTTTAGTAACTCAAATTCCAACACAAAATCTTTTCATGTCCACCAATTTAAAAAAACTGCATTATTTATTTAAATTACTTAATTGTATCAAGATGGCATAATTTTACCTGTACTACAGTAATACTGAGTCTTCCTACTGTACCCATTGCTCCTCCATACTGTAGCTGCTGAGCTGCCTGGGCATCCAGCTGGATTTGCTGTTGCTGCTGGGTTGGGGTAATGCGAAGAAAATCTTGAGGAAGCTCACCAACAAATACCTTAAAAAAGAAAGAGAGGGGGAAAAAGAAGACTTTAAACTTTTATAATGGGAAAGAGATAAATCAAAGTGTAACAAATTAAGGAGAATTTAGTCTTGTTTTGACAGGATGAACAAAGAACTAATTAAATGACAAAACTGCCAACTCATGTAAAATGTTCTCCTTTTCAGAAACAATAATTTCCAACATAAGCCTCTGAAAAAAAGTAGGACAGAGAGCCAAAGCTGCTCTGCAGCTAAGCATTTAAGTAGTCCATACAAAAGTCAGAAACACTAAGTATTACAACACATTCATATATGATATCTGATGGCATCCAGTTCTTTCAATTATTCATCACCCACACTGTGTCCAATTGTTCCTGTTCCAAGACATAGCACAGTGCTTTCATCTGAAAGGTCACTTCCACAGTCACCTTCAAGACAGACTGTAAAACAGGATTTCCTATGGACCAAATCCTGCAATGCAATAAAGATGCCCTAATGCTTTTCCAGCATTAAACACAGCCAGCCTGCAACTAACCTTGGTGACAAAATTCTACCACATTCAAAATAACAATGTGGGAATTAAAAATCTAGTCTATCATGAAAATGAGCCAGGACAAAAAGTAGTAGTAGGGAACTTCTGTTACATGAGTCAATATGAATCAGCACTCCCTATGGATTTTCTGTTAGCTTTACAGTATAAAGGGAAAGTCTCTACCTTGTAAATTCAACAACTCAGGTTGTTTCTCGATTTTAAACGCTCAGTGAATATTATCAATTCAAATACATGTAGAGAGATTTTCATTTTAAAATAACAAAGATCTAAAAATAAAATTTTAAAAGGGAAAAAAGTGTCATAGAAACTTTAAAATTAAGCTGTATTTTTTCTGCTGTCATGATATAGTTGATCTATAGAAGATGAAAATCTGGTTGAAGTGTATTGTATTTATATGTGTTGGTAAAGTAAATAAGAGTGGATGACATATTTAATACAGAACTGTCTACCTCATCAAGACAAAAGACAACGCAACTTCTCATGTTGCAATCCCAAATGAGATTACTCAATCATGTATCTAGCAGATGCATGCCTAGAGAACATAATTTAAGAAGCTAACCAGGCCTTGAGGACATAGCTTTTCAAGATTACATAGCATTTGCATGTCAGCACTGCATCTTGGAGACAGAAATTGGAGCTCTTGCCAAATCACATGTATGACTATTCTGTATGATTATCTGAGAGCCTTGGGATCCTGGCAACAGCAGGTGTCACATGCCAGAAAGGAAGTTTATCTGAAAAGTTCAGAAGGAAGCACTGAATGCCTGCTGTTGGGCTATTGGGAAGCAAAGTAAAAAGGGAATCAGCTTTCCTTACAAGCATCTTAAAATGTTATAATTAAAAACCTAAGCAGCTGAAGTTTTAAGAAGTGGAAAGAAAAAACAGGCTAGAAGTTAACAATAAAAGAAAGTTTATTTAAGTTTGGCTGGCAATGAGACATGGTGTTATAGCAGCCTTTTCACTGGAATACATATAATTTTAAAATAAAACATAATCCACTTAGGCAAGATCTGAAATGGCCCCAGAATTAGCAAGGAAATGGCATTTACAAGACAGCAGGGTTGTGTCGTAAATGCCATTGGTCCTCCAGTCCTGGCGCTTCAGGAAGTTTCAAATCTGGTACTATCTACCTCTAAGAACAGACATCATAAACATTTCCCATAGTCAGAAGTGATAGCTGCACCCCTGAAATCCCATTTTCATATTATGCAAGCTCCCTCTGTCAAACTCCCAGAAAAAGAGGATAGCCTCTTTTGTCTCCATCTTTACCTGGATATTGGAAAGCTGAATTCATTCACAACAGAAGTCTAATAACAGCTTTCACTTTTGAAATTTTATTTTCTAAAGGTTAACCAAATAAAATAAACAAACTGGTCTCTGTACTGAAGTCCAAAGGGGAAAAAGTCCATGAAGGAGACCAAAGTTTTCTTATAGAAGCTAAGCTGATTCTAAGTTATTCAGTTACCTCACACAAAGCCACACTCTTATCCTAGAACTGCAGAGCTGACAATACACAGAAACTAAAACCATCTAGTGTTAACTAAGTTAGCAAAAGATCTGAGTGGTAAACCCCTCCAAAAGGGAAGAGTGGGGAAGAGGAGATGCATACACTCATATGTTCAATTCTGACTAATACTTGGTTCACAAGTCCTGGTGATACAGCCTGTAAAGTACCTAGAGAGATGCTTACTGAAGGGAATTACTTAGTATGTTCTTATACTAATTATCAGCTGATTCCATATTGACAGAGACAAATCAGTATCATGCAATCTTTTTATCTGTAAAGAAACCAGGTCAATTTACATCTTCCTCAAAGCATTTAAAAGCAGGCACATAACTGCCACCTCCCAAGCTGAATTAAAAATACAAAGTTACGTAACCAGAATTCAACTTTAGTTTTTATTTTAAATCCAAGGAAAACATAGATAACAAGTTTGTGTCACTGATCCTACTCCACAACCACTTTGATACAAACCCGCTTCCCTCTAAAGGCACTTCAGAAAGTGTGAAATTCAAGCGTGTTCTGTCAATAGCTGCAGAACAAAACATTAATTCCGTTTAGCAACAGGACAGGGATGGGACTACAACTCAGAAGACAATTTAAAAATAAGCCTATCTTATAATCACTTTCTAATAAACTTTACTAACAGCATTGCATCTTGAAAATATGGATTATCTAGAAATAGAATAACATGGCCCCTCCCATCTGCTACAACCACCTAAGAGGTAGTTTTGTGAATCTTCACAGTAGAATGTTGCAGGTATAGAAACTGAACATGGTGTGATATTCTACAGCTATTTGACGTAACTGAGGATGGGGCTGTCTCAGTCTCACCTTCCTGCTTCTTATGCAACATTAAATGGTGCCAGAGAGTTGTAAAGTGGGTCAGTGTAAAAGCCTTATCAGAAGAAACAAGGGTTGGAGGTAAAGGGAACGGGAAGCAAGTTGTCAGAACCATCAACTTACTGATTGTGCAAGTACTGGCACCTGTGTAAGGGAGGGAAAGGGACACAGAGCCAAACATAGCCACAAATGCCCCATGTTACAGAAACATTTGCCCAGACACAACCACTCAGGGAACCATAATTAAGGTTTCCACACTAGCAATTACCAAGAAGTCTAACGTGAAACTTCTTTGAAACATCAGAGCTTTAAACGCCTAATTACTCAAAAATTTCTGACCATTCTCCTTTTACTATCTTTAAGAAAGAAAAAGTGAATGACAGAGTTTTGAACTATTATTCTATGCTTTACGCACTGAAGAAAAATTGTTATGAGATAGGAAGCATCCAGAGGTCCTAAAAGAGCTGATATTTGCTCTTTAACATCTTTGAAAGGCCATGGAAATCAGAGTAACTCAGGAGAAAGACAAATATCATATCCAGCATTCCAAAGGGCAAGAAGGATGACCTGAGGAACCACAGGCAGGTCAGCTTCACCTCAGTCACTAAGAAATTAATGGAGCAAGTGCTTCTGGAAGACATTCCTTGACACATGAAGGGGAAAAAGCCAAACAGGGATTAGGAATAGCCAGACTTTACCAAGGCTTTAAAAGAATAAAAAGCTGATGAGCCATCTGCCTTCTCCAAAACAAGAATATATGACTAAGGAAAGCGCAGAAGGTATCAAAGCAGGATCATTACAATCTGAATGAGTAGACTACTGGATGGATGAAAAGCTGACTGAAGCATTAAGCTCAGAAGCTGAAGTTCAGTGGTTAATGACACTGGAGGTTGGTTAAAAGTTCAGACCAGTTCAGAGATCTGTACAGAATCTAACTTATGCATCTAATATTTTTCCTCAGCAACAAAAGGTGGAGACAAAAGACATCCTTATCAGTTTTGAGGATGACACTAAATTTTGCAAGAAATGACTGGTATACTTGAGGACAGGACCAACTAGAGACACAGAAGAATTCACTGGCAGGAATTGCATGAAATTCAACAAGGGCAAAGACCTGTACTTTGACCAGAAAAATCCGTGGCACTGGTACAGACCAGAGAACAACTGGCAGGACTGCTTGTACCTCTACAAAGATGGAGAGCAAGCAAAGCATGGATGAGCAGAGGATACTTGCAGCAATGAATTCTAACAGACAACAACACTGGATCAACAAGAACCCAGCCAATGGGCTGAGGAAAGGAAACAATTGCTGGACCACACCTGGAACACTCTGACAATTTGGGGCCCAGCGGTACATGAAAAACAACGAACTTCAGGGAGACCAGCAAAGATCCACCAAGAAGACCTATGAAAAGGGCTGGAGCACTTGTGAGGCCAGGCTGAGGATTTGTTTGGAATAGAAGAAAGTTTATGATGCACCTTGTAGTAGCTTTCTGGTGTCTGCCAAGAAGTCATTAAGAAAACAGACAAAGGTTGTCTTCCGAGATGCAACACAAAGAGAAAGGCGATCTGAAACATTAAACTGAAATGGGGCAAATTTCACATGGAAAAAAGGAGGGGGTAATAAATACCTGCAAAGAATGGCAGGAACTGTGGTATACAAGCATGCGTTAAAAACAAAAGACAGAATGAATGTCCATATGACACCTGTGTCTATGCCTGGAGAAGTGAAGGCTCCACCTGGGAGACCACAGAGCACCTTCCAGTCCCTGAAGGAGCCTACAAGAAAGTTGGGAAGGGACTTTTGACAAGGGCCTGTAAAAAGTTTTGAAGAATCTCAAGAAAAAAACTCAGAGTCACTCGTCTTCAGAGTAGGGTTTATTATGGAAATTAGGAGCAGAAGTCTATGCAGTCCCAGGTTGGTATTAATCTAATTTGGAAGGACCTGATGCATTTGCCAGCATGGTGGAGAATAACCATGGAGAATAACCATTAAGGGTAATTTTGGATATGATTGGCTAGATAAGGAATCACAAATATAAAGTTTTGGTGCTCAGTCTTAATCTAAAGCCTGGTCAAACTGTTTATTAATAATCTTACTTCTAAAAGGTATCACTTAGGAATCCTTGCATATTCAGCTATAGTTTAGATTTAAAAAGCTGATTTGTTCATACAAGATTGCAAATGTGAAAATACGCTAATTCTGTAACATCCTGAAAAGGGTCAGAGATATCTATATTCTAGCAGAGTATTTAAAGTAACAGGATGAATTCTGTTTCATCAGAAAAACTGAACAGGAAATTTTAATTTTAGAAATTTTAATTACACAGCAAGTCAGCAGCATCACAATTAGAAAGTGCAGGTGTAAGACTGGCAACAGTCCACTGTAGTTTCTCACCCACATGAAACAACCTTGAGTATTTTCTTGCTTGTTCAATCAGAAAGACTGAACTGTTCTCTCCATCAGTAAAGAAAAAAGTGGTTCACAATCCTTTAGCACCATTTAGTGGCTATTCACTTGTAATGCAGTTGCACATAGAAACTAGTAGAATTTTATTTTTCTCTCTGAAAAGAATTAAGAAAGGCTGGAATGTACCATATCAACACCCCCAGCTGTGAATGCCTGCTTAATATTGCATAATTTATTCACTAATTTGAAAACATTCATATCTCTGAAGTGGGTAAGGAAGAAAAGCATGTACAACAATGTCAGCAACACATTAAAGAACATTAAACTTGAAGCCCAGAAAGCCAAAGCTGCATGAGATAATCATATGCCTTTTGTCAGGCTTCAGTCAAATCTAGGAAAGAAAAGATTGCCAACAGATTATACAGGAGTATCTGGGAAATTCTAGAACAAGACATCTAGAAGATGTCTTGCAACATTCAAGAAATCTAGGCAGTTATGATAAATAAAACAAATAAGGCACCCTAAAGAATGAAATTAATGACCCTATCATATTACTGTCATAAGAGAAGTGACAGCAGTGCAGTTTTTCAAGTCGCAGTAATTCACCTCACTGTTCTTTCCACAAGGCTGCATATTTTTTTAAGTAGCTGTTTCTACATAATAAAATACAGCAATGCACATTTACTGCTTTTTAAAAACCCCTCATTTCACCATAAGCAATATCATACTGTCAATGACTACCAGATCCTTTCAGACAGGAGGAACAGACAGGAACAGCACATCTGTCGAAAGCTGATGTTGTAACACTTCATATGTAGAAGATCCCGCTGTGAGGTATGATTATCCCTGGGCAAAACCAGACCGTAACATATTCTCAATAAACTGTCCGCACCAGCTCCCAGAAGCTGGTAATTCCGTTTTACGACGGCTCAGCTCCCGTCCAACCCGCACGCCTACATCCTGCTCGGGACACGCCGTCGCAGCTTTCAGGCGGCAGCTCCAGGGACAGCGGCCCCAGCGTGCCCGCCGAGCTCTGCCTCCAAGAGAAAGCCCTTGGGCTTTCAGTTTAAGCATTTCCCCGCCCTTGGAAAGGCCTGTGGACGAAGAACGTGCAGGAGAGCCGCCCCAAGGACTCCGCGCAGTTAAGAGGGACTTTCCCCTCCCCTTTCCCAAAGCCTCTTGGCAGGCGGGGAACCGGGATACAAGGCAGACTTCCCTCCCCCGCATCCCAGCAGGCTGGAGAAGATGAGAGAGCTTTTCCTCTCCCCGCTCCGGCGCGGCCGGAGCTGAGGCAGGGTGAGAGACAAGGAGCCTCCCTCCCACAGCGGCGCCGGCAGAGGCCGGGCGGGCCCATCGGGGTCTCCAAGCCGGGCCTCGCCCGCCCCGCGCGGCGAGCGGTAACAGGAGATACCCTGAGCGGGCCCCGCGCCCGCAGCACTCACCGGGCCCCGCTGGGTGGTGACGGTGGTCGCCATAGCGCCTGGCCGGGGCCGCGGCCGAGACCCTTCCTCTTCCTCCTCCTCCCGCCCCGCCAGGCCGCCGGCGCCGCTCCCAGCCCCGGTCCCGCTCCCGCCGCCCGTCACTCAGCGCGAGCCGCGCGTCACCTGACGCGCCCGGCCCCGCCTCCGGGGCAGCGCAGCGGCGCCCTCTTGCGCATGCGCTTCTGCGCGCACCGGGAGGGGCGGGCAGCCGTTCCGCGCGTGCGCTGTTGCGCTCTGCGGCCGCCGCAGCGGAGCGCGGTGCTGCGGGGGCCGTGCGGCCGCTAGGGGGCGCCGCGGCGCTGCGGCGCAGGCGGGGCGGGCGCGGCGCCTCAGGCCGCCATCTTGTGTCGGGGCGCCCTGCGGGCGGTGCGGGTGTGAGGGGTCCCCTCTATAGCCGTGTGGGAAAGAGAACGACTTACTCACTGCCCGGCCCGGCCCCGGTGGCTTCCCAGAGCTTGCTGATCAAGCACAGCCCTTTCCGGGAGAACAAAAGCGGCTTTAATATTCATCCAAGTGCTGCTTCGGGAGATAAAATCTGATTATTTCAAAGCCTGTTTAAATAACATAACTGTTTCCCGTTGTTAGGGCTGTTTCCTGTTGTCAGGATCTGCTGCGCAATTTTAGCTATTAATTAAAATTCTAGCATGAATTTCGGCAGCTGGAAATAGAACAGTGCAATTAGGAACGCTCCAAATATAGCACCAATTTTTTTTTTTTTTTTTTTTTTGCCTCCACTCTCCACTAACATTTTCTTGCAGTGGGAACAGCCTCATATTTTTTACTTCACAGAATGATGGGATGTTGCAGGGTTGAAATGAGCCGTACAGATGATCCGGTTCCAGCCCTCGTGGCACAGCGGGGACACCTCCCACTAGGCTGAGGGGCTCAGAGCCCCATCCAGCCCTGCCTGGGACACTGCCAGGGATGGGGCACCCACAGCTTCTCTGGGCAACCTGTGCCAGCGCCTCACCATCCCTACAGTAAGGAATTTCTTCTAGGATAGGTTTCCACTCTTCCTATTTGTACCCATTACTCCTTGTTCTGTCACTACAGCTCCTTACAAGGAGTCCCTGTCCAGCTTCCCTGTAGGTACCCTTCAGATACCAGAATGTTGCTGTTGGTTCTCCTCACAACATTTTCTTCCCCAGGCTGAACAACCTTCACTTTCTCAACCTGTCTTTGTAGGGCAGATGCTTCAGTTCCTTTAGACTTTCATGACTCTTCTCTTGACTTGTTCCAACAGTTCCATGTCCTTCTTATGCTGGGGACACCAGAGGGGTGTGCAGTACTCCAGGTGGGGTCTCACAAGAGTGGAGTAAAGTGGAGAATCAATTCCTCACCCTCCTGATCACATTCCTTTTGATGTGGCTCAGGACACAGCTGGCTTTGCACACACTGCTGGCTCATGTTCAGTTTGTCATCAGCCATCACCCCCAAGTCTCCCTCTGCAGATACAAAGTCTTGACATTATTACGACATTGCAGTCTTGACATCTTGAGTGCAGGATGGAAGGAGAAGAGTGTTAACAAGCTTCATTGGTATTCTTACACCTATAACCACACAAGCTACAAAATTAGTTTTGAGTCATGAGCAGTTTTACTCACCATGGATTTCACTCCAAGACCTCATCTAGTCACAATAATTTCAAAGAGATCAGATGGAAGACATTATTGCCTCTATGAAAATTGTAAAAACAGAAAAAAAATAGTAATATTAACTCATAAATTATTGAGATTTGTTTTCCCCATACATGCGCAGTGACTGAAGCGAGCATTGTCCCTTCCTGACAGTGCTGCCACCTTCTAACTTCATATTTTTATTTTCCTATTTTATCATTGTTTTCAGGAAACCCGCATGGAATCTAATAACTTACCTTTTTGCACCATTCTAAGCTTTTTTTTTTTTTTGAAGGACTTTTTGTTAAACAAGCTTCCCCCGGTCCTTGAATGGGTGGCTGCAGGTGGCCGGGAAGCGGTGCGGCGGTGGCGGCACCGCCACCTGGCGCACGTCTCCGGAACGACAGGCGGCTCCGAGCGGGGCGGCTGCCCCGGGGGCGGCAGCGCGTCTGCTGTCGGCCCAGCAACCAAAGCGGCAATGCAAGCCGTGAGAAAGGTGAGAGAACAAAAGCCATAAACCCTCTTATTTGCAACATATGGGCATCGTTAAGAAAAGGTTGAAAGGTAATCAAGGAGCTGTAATGACAATAAATTGCGTTTATCTTGTAATAAACATTTAGACATCAGTTTCTCCTGTATCATTCTTTCATTCTCATTTCGAGTCTCTTCTCTGTTGTTCCCAGTTCTTTATTTTTATACCTTTCAGATTTGTGATAGGCCCATTTGCCTCTTTTTATGAATTTTTAATAGCTTAGTATCTCTGAAGACATTAGGTAAAAACTGATTAAAACCAGACAGCTGGTTGTAGATGTGTGGAGGCAAAAAAATACACGGGATTGCTTGAAAGTTATCAGATAGACATTTCTCCCTAGGCTGGCTCCAGAATGTGAAAGTGTAGATAGCGCCTAAGCTTTTCTTCATAAAATCAGAAACCACTGTCTCAAGGTGCCAGAGGAGAAGAGGAATGCATATGATGTTGCCCTTGCTGAGGAACAGTTACAGCAGAATTCCTGCCAAATTAATTCTGTGCTTGTTCAGAAACTCAGAAGGGACGCTTCAAAGGCTGAGGAGAGTCTGATGCTACGAGGAAAGCGAGGGAGCACAAAGCTCAGGTGGATAATGTCCAACTTTCATTATGTGTTTATTTAGCATTCAGCATTGGGGTCTGACTCTGAAACCTGTCAGATGGCACATTAAACACGTAAATGGCAGCAATTAGTGTGGTGAGAGAACTACAGTTGTACCTCTGTGAAAATAGTGCACTCTTCAGAAGGTCAGGCTTCCCAGTGTTTTGGGTAGGGAACCCTTCAGTTAGGAAGTAAACTTCAAACTCCTAGTTACTTCATCTCTTCCCCGGTTACATTTTATGCCATTTTGAGTATCTAGCTTGATACTGGGGGAGTTTCCACAGTCATTTAATCCCATTGGTTTACTGCGACTTACAAAAAAAGTGAAGTCACAATAAGGTTTTAAAATATCCTCTTAGCTGTGCAAAAGCTGGTGCATAAAAGCAGAGTAATAAATCAGAGTTGAGATTTGTCTGTTTCAGAGATATTCACCTGGCCCCACAGAGGATCTCACAGTGAATTGGTAAAGCAGGAATTGGGGTAAGTTTTGTAGGTACTATGAACATACCTACAAAACTTATACTGTGGGATGGTCTGCATCACTTCCACTACTGGCTTGGATCTCAGGCAGTATTAGCCCTTTTTTGCCATGTGCCTATAGTACTTCAGATGCCACAAAAAAGGGACAGTTCTGTTGCATGGGAAAAAGGTCTTTTGTGAAATGCAGAGCCCAATTCCACCATCATTTCATACACAGTCTTGCCAAGCTGACTTGAAGATAAATGTGGGCAGGGGTGACAGTGGAGAAGGCCAGAGGGATCCATTGCTTTGTGGATCCAACCCATACCAGAGTGCAAGTGCAGAAAAAGGAATGGGATGTCTCAGGTTTACAGCTATAGAAAGTCTCTTGGAGTCCTGGTGTGTTGAGCACAGTTTGTTGGGATGTATGCAGACTTACATGGACACAGCACCAAACCCAGAACTAAAGATTGCAATGCTAATCTTTTGTTCATGGTGCCAAATCAAGCTTGGTAACGTACAACTGAGCTGATACAGGAACATGGAAATCCCAGATGGTGTTCGGACTGGCTGTAACAAACAATGATTTCCACTTCAATGGTATACAAAGTACTCACAGTGCATTGCAAACTTTAATTAATCCTCAAAGTCCAGTTGGCATGCAGAAGAATTACACTCCCCATCATGGAGGAAAGATAGCTCCAGCATGAAACACTGGAGCAGCACACAGCAACATTAGCCAGGAATTTCCTGCACTGACACTAGAAGAGAATGAATTGAAGAGAGAAACAAATACAAACTGAAGATCAAAATCAGCACTGCCTCCCTCCCGACACCGCACCATGAAGCAGAGCTGTTAAACAGCAGGCAGCTTACTACCCTCACAAGCACTGCAGAATTTCATACCCCAGTGTTAGAGCTGCTGATTGAGCCAGGCGAGTATTGGCAAAAGTGTTGCTGGAGCCATTGTGGGGGATTCTAGCAGCAAAGCCGAGAGCACTGCCGGGCAGTGAATAAGTGGCTATTCTTCAGTCATGCTGCACTCAAAATAGCCTTCCAGCAGAGGAAAAGTAAATTCTATTGGCTTCAACACCTGGTTGAGCAACTTAATAAGGACAAAATTGAAACTTTGGGCTGAATCATTATTTATTTTATAACTACATCTTCATCACACAGTTCATTCCAAAATGGGAGTTATTTCATTTCAAATCAGGCTGTGCAACGTTTTTCTGTAGGTTCATTCAGCACAGAGGTGAGGAGAAGGTTCTTTGAAAACAACTTCAGACACCAGCTGCTTCAGAGGAGGAGAGAAATATACAATCATAAGAAGACTTTCTCTTTTTTCCCAAGTTCTGCCATGCTTTTCCCAAATTGTATTTTTTAAATGTACTTTTAATGCACTAGGGAAATTGTAGCAGTGCAAAACTCTATTTAGTGTTATTTTGGTAACATGTCCATTTCCAGACAGCACTTCAAAAGATATGAGCAAACAGTTAGAAGAGCAAAATATCACTGTCCTGTGCACAGCAAACACAGAAAACCACTTGTTCCTCCTATTGGAATTACCTTTTATATATTTGAGAGCTGCTATTGTTTTACCTCTTAGATTTCTTCTCTCTGAAGTTCAGCTATTCAGAGGAATGTCAGAGGAATGTC
This sequence comes from Chloebia gouldiae, assembly GCA_003676055.1. Taxonomy (NCBI): domain Eukaryota; kingdom Metazoa; phylum Chordata; class Aves; order Passeriformes; family Passeridae; genus Chloebia; species Chloebia gouldiae. The sequence continues at coordinate 40,344,932 of QUSF01000004.1, forward strand.
AGATTAAACATATCCTAATTCCTTCAGCCTTTTCTAACAAGTACACCTGTCTGAAGCCTGATAATTATTGATGTATTCCTCTGTTTTTTCCCAAGTAGGACTATACCTTCCCTGAAGTGTCCAAAATTGGTTGTGTCTCATCCCAGTTTAGATGTCCACCTCTCTACAGACTGCTTCAAGGAGAGCTGAAGAATTGCTAAATGTTTTGTAGATGATAACATGGACTATAAATTGCTATAAGGGTTTGCCTTTTTTGCAGCACAATAACATTGTGAACATCCAAATATCTTTCTGACATGTAATTATTCTACTTGTTCCTCCTCATCTTATGTTTCTTCAGTTCATTATTCTTATCTAGGTGTGATGACCTGTTTGTTTTTATTGAGTTGCATCCTCTCGACTGCTCCCGTTGTTATACAATGTATACCTGTTATGTTTGATTGGCAAAAATACCTACCTGCAGTAACTGTGAATAAATCAATGGGTTGGTTGGTTTGCTTAAAAACAAGCTGCTCTCTTATCCAGAGGTAAGTCTAGAAAATGAATTTTTCACATCTTTTTAATTTAATCAGATTATACTTTTCAAATCTAGATTATTTTTCAAACAGGAGGATTCCCTTCTGCCTCATTTAAAGATAGAGATGTTAGAAATCATTATTTTGAAAAAAAAAGACAAAATCCATGTAGATTTTGGCATTCTAACCTCACTATATTAGGACTTGCAGCATTCCCAGTTATGATATCCTTATTTGTACCTAGTACCATGACAGGCTGCAAATAGATGTCATAGGCATCCTGTTCATGTGTGGTACAAATTTCCATGCATTTATTTCACTTACTTTGTTCTCTTCTCGGAAAATAAAATAAATACATAGAAAAATGAAGGGATTAATTTTGTCACCAAATTTCTCCTCACCAAAGTATAAATTAAGACATAGAAGAGGAGAAACAATGAAAAATAAGAGGAAATTACAGAAGAAGTGACAACTTCCTTCAAATGGTAAGGATATTGTTTTAGAGTAATTTTAACAAGCCATATTTTTTTTCAGAGATCTTCCAAATCACAGTAAATTTGTTCATATATTTCCCATTTGATCTAATATTCTGTGTAGGCACAAGTAGTACAAATTTCTTTATTCTTAAGTACTTAATTTCTGGGCAGGAATTCTTTCATTCCTACTCCATTCCCAGGCAAACAAATGTTGTTTTTCTGCTTACACAAGTTAATTATAGAAATCTTTACTCACCTCTAGCAAAGCATAGTTTTTCTCCTTTGTAATTTAGCTGCTTTGTTGATTGTCCATGATCACATCGTATACACACAGATCAACATGCTTTCTCCTCTTTCCAAATGATAGTTTTTACAGAAGAGGCACCAATTTTCTGTGTGTAAAAGGATTTCTGCATGTTAAATGGCATACTTTCTCCTTGGTTTTATAGATACTAGTTTTTATAATTAACAGTGAATATTATGAGGACTCTACAGTAACAGTGGCTTTCAGTAGTGATATTTAGTAAGTTCTTTCCCTGCTTGGCTCTTCTCCTATGTGCCTAACTGCCTGTAAGAAAATCATTATTTTCTTTTAGATGTTTAATCAAAAACCTTGTAAGGAAATCTGCTGTTTTCCAAACAATGCAGAACTGACTTCATTACCACATTGACACGATAGATACATTTCCCAGCACTAAAGTCCCATCTTCTTAAAAGTCTGTAGCCTATATTCCCTTTGGAAAATATTATTTTCAAATAATTTAATAGTCTGATTTACTATTTCCATCTTTCCTTCAGAGTATTTCTTGCTGAACGTGACAGGTTGTGTGGGACAGGGCAAGTTGCGCAGAAATACACTCGGTGCCTGCAGTGAGATTTTTATATGTACTGGCTCTGGTTTCTGTGTGGTCAGATCCTCAGCCTCCTCTGAAGTCAGCACAGATGTACCAAGAGGGTCTGGAGCTCTGTCCAGGGAGGAGCAGCAGTTTTGCTTCTCTGCAGAGCTGCCTTAGCCCAGGCTCAGGGGAGTCAATAGGAGCTGAAGGAGTGCAGCCCCTCTGAAAATGCAGCACATTCAGCAGCTTTTCACCTTCTTTCCAACAACTTCAAAGTTGTTATAGTACTAGAGACAGTGCTGAGGTAAACCAATTAGATACTGAGTCAGCTTGAGCATTCTCAAATATCAGGACTGGACAAGTCGACATCTGTAGCTAAATATTTCAAGCATTTCCCAACTCCTTCTTCTGTTCACTGATTATTAGGTGTCACCATATAAAGTGTCACCTTAGTGTTCAGTCATGTATGTGACTGAAGAGGAAATTAATTTCTCCCTGCAAGGGAGACTTCTAATGAGGTATTTGTCTTTTTCTTTAAAGCTATTTGCTTTAAACACAAGAGAAATAGGCATCTTCTTAGACTTGCTGAAGATCTAAGTTCAGTTTTATAGGCTCTATGATCTCAGTAAATGGTTTGATCTCTCCATGCTACCTCTCCCCTCCCAAAGAAGGTAACACTAATACACCTGTTGAGTGTTACAATTCTGCATGCTCAAGGGCAGAGTCATCTGTGGCCATGGACAGTGTTCAGGACAAAATGTCCTTTTGGTCAAGGTCTTCCGCACTTACTGCAACGTGTAATATGCATACTTATATGCAATGAGTTGCTGCTCTAGTGTAGCTTTAACCAAAGTTCTAATAATCTGTAAAGAAGGCAAAAGTTTGTAAGACACACAGATATAACAGATCTGTGTAACACATATGCTCATGTACCTGTTTCAAGTCACTTTTTCCTTGGCTTCCCTTCTGCTGCTTATAGCATCGTGTAGCACTTCCTGGCACATATTGGTTCCTTCAACACGAAGGTGGTGTCACCTGACTGTAATTATAGAGATTTCCCCTGCAAGAATCCAGCCCTACAGCTATATTCAGAACACAAAAAAATGTGTGAATTAAAAATACAACTTTGCTTTTTTATGTGATAACCAAGCACATAATTTCCTTTCCTTAGTTTTTTCCCTAAAATAAAGATAGGGAAGACAGAAACATCATAGGATTATCTGAGTCTTTATACATCATTCATAAAGACTGCCAATTGTAGAAAGAACAGCATGTGTAGAAAGTGCTGCATATGTGATTTTTCTTCATTCTTGTTCTTTATCCATGGTTTACCAGGAAAAACCTTATTTTACTATGACCTGTAAATACTGGTATTGAAATAGTTTATCAAAATCAAAGATTTGTTTTGTCTCACTGCAGAATTCACCAAACATTTACACATTATGTGAAGTAACACTTTTATGCTGTATAATACATTTGCAAGCCCTAATACTTCTCTTGACTCCTACAGGAGCCTTTGAAGTTTTATGTAAGCCACCCTCAGGTTTCATGTGTATTATGGATACAGGACAGCAGATGAAGCTAGTTGGGAAGATCTGTTGAAAAATGAGGGTCACAAAGCAGAGTAATCTTCTGTGATCTTCTCAGGGCATATTTATGGAACCCCTGCTTTGTGACCATTTCTCCTTTTTAACTTTGACCCTACTGAACCTTTGTTTTTCTTGTAGCTTTTCTGCGGCACTGGGCAACAAGAATTAGGTACCATGAGTCTGGTGTTGCACAGCAATTGTCAATGAGTATCAGGTAGTATAGTTCACACTACCTTGGCACAAATGCCTCAGTACAGGTAGTTCTCATCTCAGTATTCCTATTACCTGATAACAATAGTATTTAAAATTTCTGTTTAGATTGGGTTCTAGTTGTACCAGGCATTTTCTCTGATTTTTATTGTGTATGTAAACTGTTCTGACTGATGTTGTCGATCCAGAGTAAGAGATTCCTACCCTTAGCCTTTGCCACAACTCCTTTTTGCCTCCTCCACTTTGTTCTTTCAACATTTACCTTATCATTTCCTCCTTCAATTGTGTAAAATTTTACTAGTTTAATGCAAACAAACAAGCAAATGCTCTCAAGTATGAAAATAAACACACCATTTAATATTACTGCCTCATTATTCAGTTGGGGAACCAAGATATGGGGAGATTAAGTGACTTGCCAGAGGAAAAGGAGGAAGGATGCGGAAAGAAAATTTAGCTCCTCTGAGCCACAGTTCAGCATCTTAAATTCTTTGTTCTCACTTCGTCTTACCTCTGAGTGTTGCCCAATCTCTTTATGCTCAAACTTCCCTCATCTAAACTGTGTCTCTTCTGATTTCCAAGGGTGGCTTGTCACACAGGACAGGCACGGAAGAGATTAAGGCGTTGTTCTAGGCTTATCATCTCTGGAATTTTTCTCCACTGCCACTGCTACAACCTATAGTGAAAATGATGTGCTGGAATCACAACTTTCCCTTCACCATCTCAGAATTATTTTCCCTCTATCATTTGTTCTGTGGACTGTTTGCCAGCTTCTGCCTGGCAAGCATTGTCTACCTGCTTTGTGCATAAATGTCAGGGATAACTTGAAGGTTCAGCTTGATTACCAGTTGGCCAACTGACTCATTGGTCTTTAGGATTTAACTTTTCATCCACAGAAATGACATGTATTTATGTATTTGTATTTAAAAAGTTCCACTGACTATTGTCTCTAGATGCACAAAAAAAAAAAAAGCTTTTAGCCAAATGGAAATATGCACTGCTTGAATTAATGTCCACTAATGAAAGACCCTCTTGACCAGCCAAAACTAATATACCCTCCCACACCTTTAAGTTCCTCCATGCTCTTTCTCAAAGTCTGGAGAAAATATATATTCTGAAATCTGCATTGTCATCTATAAGAGAAAAAACATAGAAGCTGGCAACCTAGTAGGGAAGTGGATTCCAGGATTCTGGATGAAGCACTGTACATTGCCCACTTTCAGTCAGATTAGCACAAACTGCATTTTCTTTTTTTACTTTTTTTGCCTGAAGCAATGAGTTCTCTTTTGGGTTTTTAATATGTGCAGCTATCTACTATAAAATATTTTCACACTTAACAATCTAATTGAAAAAAATCCCAAACCTATGCTCAAAACCTAACGTTAACTTGATTTCCAAAACCAGCCTACATGAGCTCATGTATTAATGCACAGAAGGGACGGCGTAGTTTCATCCTGGTAGGTAGCTGAGCAGCACACAGCTGCTTATTCTTTTCTGCCCTAGAAAGGGTAGTAGAATCAGAAGGGTAGAATGGGAAAACTTGTGCCTTGAGATAAAGGGCATTTAATTATTTTTAAGGGGATGGGGGAAGAAGTACAGACAACAAAGAGAGGGGACAAAAAACCCATGATAAACAAAACTAATTAAAAAGTGTGATGCAGGAGGAAACGCTCATCACCGATTGATGCTCAGCCCTGAGAAATGGCAGCTCATGCCAGCCTCCATCCCTCACTCCCAGTTTTATTCATGAGCATGGTCCCATGAGGTGTGAGATACTCCTTGTGTCAGTTAAGGTCAGCTGTCCCATTTGTGCCCCTTCCCAATTTCTTGTGCACCCCCAGCCTCATTGCTGATGAGAAAGTGTGCGAAGCAGCAAAGCCTTGACACTATGTAAGCACCGCTCAGTGATAATGAAAACATCCCTGTTTTAATTGAAAATCTAAAATGTAGCATCACACAAGCTATTTTAAAAAATTTAATTTTATCATAGTCAGAATCTGTGCAAGGGAAAATTACTAAATGTGGACAGCTCTGCAAAGGCTTTATTCCTAAAATGGTAATAATTTATTGTTAAAGCTGAAGTATGGATAAGGATTTACACCAGTATATCAAATATAGTGCCACTAAACATAGTGGAATATTCTTACTGATAAAATAGTAACAGAAAAGTCCAAAGCAAACTTTTAGTATCAGCAAAACCTTTGAGATATTCCAAATGTAATGAAAGACACTTTGTGTTTTAAGCAAAGAGAGAGTCTCTGGAAGCTTGTCTTTAGCGTGCTTATGCAATAAGGGGGCACATGCCCAGGATCTGTTCTTATCACTACTGCCAAAATTGCATGTTTCTCAGCTAATTCTTATAGTTATCCTTTCACTTGCAGAATCTAGTTCCTCTGAACTTCCATGAGTTTGTAAAGTTCTTCTAATATGTTTCTTAACTGGTGGGCTCTGAGATTTTCTTGCTCACACTTCCTCATATTTTTCTTGCTCTCATTCAATCCCAGTGTGATTTGCAAGCATTCTAAACATATCAAATTTTCAAACCTATTTCTTGCTTTTAATATATTCATCTTTTGCTACATGTTATTATCTTGGTATGGAAAAATATGGCAGGACATTTCCATGATCTCTGCTTTCAGCTGTTCATTGATTTAATCCAAATTTTTACTCCGCAGTTCTAATTGTTTGATTTGTTTTCTTTATTTTTCAGTGTGTCCCTGGCATCATCCACTTCTCTGTGTAGGTCTTCTACTGATGTCCTCAAACATATTGCACTGGCTTGCAGTTGCCCAAACTCATCCTTTAAATCTTCACTTTTTCAATGAATTCCAATTTCACATATCCAGTTCTGCTATTGTTTCTCTGAGGTGCCACCTTTTATTCTGTAATTTTTCATTTTTGAAAGACAATTTATTAACCAGAGAGGTTTTTATGTTAGAGGAAGAAAGCATAGTCAAGGTGACAGAACACTGCTGTACTCCAAAAGCCTCCACCCTGTTCAAGTGTGATATAATATGGATGCCACTATTCCATGGTTCCAAACTGCCTGCTCCTACTGGGTGGCTGTTGCTTTCAAGATCTTGTGAAAAAATTATCAGAAGATGTTTTAAGAAAATTAAGAGCTATGGGGTAAAATTAGTTCTTTGGAAATCAGCTGAGAGTTAAAGAGTGCACAGAAGTATAGCATTTTTCAAAACAGAAAAGTGTTTAACGGAGTGGTGAAAGGCACCAGGTAGGACTGATGCTTTTGGTATGTTTACTGAATGAATATTCAGAGAGCTGTTTTCAACAGTGAACTCAACCCATTTTTAGATGACATAGCATCCTGCAAGTTAGAGCAATTCCAGCTGAATTGTACATGAGATTCTTAGATAACAGTAGCCATTTAGAAGACAAACGTGAAAATCATGGTGCATAGATCGATAAAACAGCAATCCCCATAACATTAGCAGCAGCAAGGAGAATTCATACTGCATTAAAAAAAAATGGTAGAGCGAACAAAGACCTAGTGGGGAGTCCTTGCAGCAGAGCTCCTTAGTCCTCTCTCCTTGGCTCTCCCATCCATCTCCTGCTGCTATGCATGGCAATTCTTGTCCTTGGTTTTTCTCCAGCCCGAGACTGTGGTTGTGTACCCTAGGTTGGCAGTGTATTTTTTCCATGGCTCTGCTGGGGATATTTTCAAGGTAAGAAGCACTCTAGAATCCTATCCTGATGCCTTTCATTGCTCTGTGTTAAATATTTACCTCTTTTGAAAGTGATATATCTTTGTGCACTGTTTAACTCTCAGTTAATTTCTAATGAAGTAATGTAACCCTAACATATAATAGCTGTATACAGCACTGTCATTGCTATTCTCACACTAGTCCCATCATCACATACTACAATACCAAGACAAGCAGAGCAGGCTATGTAGAGCTGTCTACCCTATTCTCCAGTGGAGATCCATGGAACTTTTACAGCATCCATATGTTGGAATAATTAATAAGGTTTCCAAGTGAGCTCATCAATCTTCAAAGTTTCTTCAGTGTGTCTGTCAGCAATTCTTTTACTTTGCTAATCAGTGTCTTTTCTGGGGCAGAGTCCACAGCTTCTATTAGACCGGCACACTCCCACACCAAATCCTCAATGTGGTCTGTTGTGACTCTCCCAGCACTCAAATTCCGGCTTCAGTTTGGTGTGACTTGTAACAGGGTGGGCACATCCCACCCCAAATGTCTCATTCCCCATTCTCAACATCTGAAGTACATACCTTGTCTGTAGAAGCAAAGGCAGATGTTGATTAAATGGAGCCTGTGTAGTAGAGAAGGGTTTTATTCAGTTGCAATACATAACCTTTTCATCTGAATGAATGTAGGTGAGCTGTATTAATACAAAGCTTTTTTTATTCCACTCTCTTTTCTTCCACTTTTTGGCAGTGTGTCTCCCCATAATTTGAAACCAATTAGCAGGTGGATGACACTGCAGAGCCAGCAACTTTCCAAGGGATCTTCCCTGTCTCTGCTGATTCTCCTTCACTACTCTTACATAATCCTCTCCTTCTGGATGAGTTATTCTTCCATTTTCTGCTGTTCTAGCATGAAATTACAAAGCCCCATACTGCAAATTAGATTTCAGTAGGGATATCAAGTGTATCAAGAATGGCAATTCCAAATGGCCTAAAAAAATAATACTTTTAAAATGTCTCTCGAATGGAAGCATCCACTAATATTATAGGAAAAACAGGGAGAAAAGGTAACAGGAGCAAAAATGTTGTGATATATTTTGCATTGCAAAGCTGGAGCTTGTTAGCATCATTTTCAGAGTGCAAAGTCCTTATTGTTTTAATAAGATTGGGACATGCTGCAGCTCTGCACATGGAGTGACTCACTTCTAGTGAAATATCTCTGAACAATGTCCCTTTAAACCACACTTCTCTAATAAGCAAAAAGGGTGGAGGAAGAAGGAATGAGATTCATAAATGTGCCATGACTTTCTAGAGAAGGGAAACCTTGTTAGGAGACATGAGATTACGTTCCAGCTTTTCACCCATCCAGGGTTCGTTCATCATAGCTGACCTTCACTGCAGCAGCACTCCACTAGCTGCACAAATCCCAAGAGAGACTAAGGAGAGTGATAATCACTGGAAAACCCTGCTGATGGGTTTCCACCCTCAGTGGCTTCAGGCTGCCTCTTGAGGACTCCATGTGGCAATTTCAGAAGTGCAGCATCCCTGCTTGCGAGGCTGTATATTGATGCAGGTGAGAAAGACAAACTCCTGTAGACAATATTGGGGGAATATTACAAACTGAGGAGAAAAAGTTCAGCCTTCAAAACTGAAAGAACGTGCTCATTAGACCACTGTGGTTTGTCATAATACTGGATAAGAAACATTTACATTCAACATAATTTAATCTATTGGTATTACTAGAAAATAAATCCAAAATTCTAATTTTGTATTTGAAATGAAGTTGGAAAGCCAGAGAGTTATACCATAGCTAAACTGGACTTGCTGTATTTAAGGAAGTATTCAGGAAGTTTGGAGAGGGGATAAGTAAAAGGCAGCAAAGGAAAACGGCGTTTTGAACATGGAAATACACTATAACAGCAGAAATCAGAAAGTTATAATGTATCTTAAACTCATTCCTTATTCAACAGAATGATTGTTTGTATCAAAAGGAAGTTGTCAAAGGAAGGAAGTGAAAATTTGGCCCCAACTTAATTTCATGGTCCCCTTGCTTTGGACTGATAAGCATCAAATTAACTTTGTGCTAATCAAGAAATTACAAAATATTATAGAGATGGATGATTTCTGCTGATTACAGTAAAAAAATATTTTGTCTGCACATTTAGACAATACAGCAACTCATTTCTCCTACAATCATTAGTGTTACAGTATTTAAAACTTTTCACACACAGAAGTGGAAAGCCTTGAGAAGCCTTTTTTTCTCTTCTCTCTTCAGACCCCTGTCTTCCCTATCCCTCTTCAGTGCTTCTCCACTTCCATTCACAAAACAGCAGGAGAGAGAATCAAACAGGAAATCATGTTGCTCTGCTTTCCCTTTTATCGTATTCCATACTTGACCCAAGAAATCGGGAAGCAGTTAAAAAGTTAAAAGCTTCTGTTTCAACTGCCCCCCTGTTCAGATTCTTCCTCTCATTTTGTTTGCCTGAAACTTTGCTTTTTTAAAAGCTTGCCATTGTGATTGAATGTGTATGTGTGCTTATAGACATTTCTGTGCTCTTGTTCTTTCAGTCAAGTGATATTACAAAATGTCTTTTCAGTTCTAATAGGGTTCAATCATTTCTGTAATAAACATGTCCTTCAACAAAATTCTCGACCTTAATGCTTCTCAAATGTCTCTTAACGATTTCTAATTTACTGACATTTTTCCCAAGCCCCTCATCAATTTAACTATTCAAATTGCTAACACTGTTAACAATTCCTCAGTCTCCAGCAGACCCACTGCAGACCTTGAAATCCCTCTGCTGCCTCTGCAGACAAGAACACATCTGGATGTGCATCCATACCATGCTACATCAGAGTATTTATTAGCCTGGCAGCAGAGTCTCATCACCACGCAGTATAATGATTAACAGCTTCATTCTCACCATTGCTATCAAGAAGGGCCTCTCAGGGTCATTTCCTGCCCTTGATTCTGGCTTACAGTGGGGTAATTTCACTTATTTCAGAGCATATAGAGCAGCAGAAGTACAAGGGTCTGTATCGCTAGGGGTTTGTGGGGAAGATTTTGAGAAACATTTGAAGCTCCATGTCAAATTACCTTCCGATTTTCTTTGAAAAAGTCCAGATGTCTGTACTTTGGGAAAGATTTGAAGGGGAAGCAGATGCAGGCTGACCTGTCTTCAGACAAGAGCCCAAATTTTCAGAATGGCCCAACATATACTGTACTGAGACATTTGGGCTGAAGATACTGAGATAAACTATGCATGACCTTGCTGCACACCAGCTGAACTGCTCTTACCCTGTGCTATATAAAAAGCAGTTGGAAATGGCTCATATGTAGGAGGCAGTTCAGGCCTTAGAGTGTTTTGACTTCCAGCTTTCTAGACAAAGCTCCCATGCAGTGGCAGCCTGTTAAATGGCTCATCTGAAAATTTCCTGGACAGAAATGCTCCTATTTGTGGTGGCACACATGTAGCTAGCAAAGTCACATGTGACAATTCCCTAAAAGAGACCTTCCTGCTTGCACATGCAGAACAAAGAGATGAGCTGCCTCTGTTGATACTGTCACAGCCAATGAAAATACCCAAACTGGGACAGGAGATGAATGGTCTGAAGCAGATAGCCAGGAGTGCGGCTGTAAAGCAACAGTGCTTCAAGGGGGAATCCCTGCAGAAGCACAGCCCACTAATTAGAGCATGGTAATTAGAGCATAAATCTTTACCTGGTAAAGATTTTTAGAGCCAATGTATTTAACCACAAATTTCTTGGTAACCAAGCTACTTAAACCTTCTGGGTCTTGGTTTTCTTGTTTGTGAATTTATGACTGAGATCACCATCCCTGGGCGATGTAATTAGCTTGTGTTTACAAAATGTTTTGTGATACTGTGAGGGATGTTACTGGCTGCATGCAGGCAGTGATTTTTCCATAGGATAGCGTATGTGTGTTTTTCAGCCTGTCTTGACAACTGTGTGTTCCATGACAGTGGAGTATTAAAAATTTCTGAGCTGCTTGAGTGATGATCTCAATGCCTTTGGAATTGTGGATAACTGTGAAAAGTTGTCCACTGAAAACAGAAGTCTGCCTCCCTGAATTGTATTTGCTTCTTGAAAAACAATTTTGCTTCCATGAAAAACAAGGTTAGAAATGAATCTAGGAAAATAATAGCAGAATGAAGTGTCAGTTCTCCACTCAAGTAGCATCTTGAGGAAAATAAAAAATATTATTTTGTCGCTCTGATGACTTCCTATGAGGACTACAAAGTTCATAGAATCATAGAGTATACCGAGTTTGAAGGGATGCATCAGGATCATCAAGTTCAGCTCCTGCCCTGCTCAGGACACCCCAAGAGTGAGAGCATTGTCCAAACTGTTCTTGAACTCTGTCATGCTGGTGCTGTGAACACTTCCCCCGGGAGCCTGTTCTAGTCCCAAACACCCTCTGGGTGAAAAACAGTATAAGGAAGCAGTCAATGTAAGAGATGAACATGCATTAGAAAACATAAGATCAGGGTTTAAATCTCTTGATGTTGCCATTGCATTACCATAAAAATCTTTATTTGTAAGCCTCACTCTGCCAATAGAAAGGAGAAAATAAAAAGTTGCATTCCCTGCAACTCCATGTTGGCCATAATCAGATTGTTTCTCAAAGACATGAAGGAACAAAATCATAGAATCATTTGGGTTGGAGAAGACACTTGAAATCATCAAGTTCACATGCAATCTTAACTGTCAAGTTCACCACTAAATTGAGTCCCTACACCCCACATGTACACATATTTCACATACCTCCAGGGATGGTGACTCCACCACTTTGCTGGGCAGTCTGTTCCAACTCCTGATCACCCTTCCAGTGAAGAAATTTTTCCTGATGTCCAATTTGAATCTTCCCTGGCACAACCTGAGGACAGTTTCTCTTGTCCTATCGCTTGCAACTAGTTGCTTCCTATCACTTGGGGCCAACCTCACTGCAGTCCCCTTTCAGGCCATTGTAGAGAGCGATAAGGTCCTCCCTGAGCCTCCTTTTCTCCAGGTTGAACAGCCTCAGCCTCTCCTCACAGGACTTGTGATCCAGACCCTGTCTCCTTGTGCTCTGTTGTCCTTCTCCAGACATGCTCCAGCACCTCAGTGACTTTCTTGAAGTGAGGAGCCCAGCACTGGACACAGGTCCTGAGCTGCCACCTCAGCAATGCCCAGTACAGGGGGACAATCACTGACCTTCCCTGGCACCAAGGTTAGGCAGCCAGGCCTGTAGCTCTGTGGATCCTTCTTCTGGCCCCTTTTGTAGATGGGCATCACATTTACTAACCTTCAGTCAACTGGGACGTCCCCACTTAGCCAGGACAGCTGACAGATGATTGAAAGTGGATTGGTGACCACTTCTACCAGCTCCCTCAGTTCAACAGATCTGTGTGTGTGTCTAAGTGGTGTAGCAAGTCACTGACCATTTCCACTTGGATTATTGGGTCTTCATTCTGTTCCCTGTCTTCCAGCCCAGGGGGCTAGATACTCCAAGAACAGCTGGTCTTATTATTAAAAACTGAGGCAAAGGTGGAATTAAGTACTTGGGCCTTTTTCTTATCCTTTGTCCATGCATTTCCCCCTGTATTCAATAAAGGATGGAGATTCTTCTTAGCCACCCTTTTGTTGTTAATGTATTTATAGAAACTTTTTTGTTATTTACTGCACTTGTCAAATTAAGTTCTAGTTGAGCTCTGGGCTTTCTGATTTTTCCCTGTATAACAACACAATATCCTGAGTTGCCCACCCCTTCTTATAATGTTGATACGCCTATTTTTTCCTGTGTTCCAGCCTGGCTCATCTTTGGGCACCTGGGGACAGCCTGCTCCTGTGTCTTTAAAATTTTCTTCTTGAAGAATGCTCAGTCTTCCTCACTCCTTTGCCCTGCAGTCTCCCAAGGGACTCTTAAGTAGGCTCCTAAACAGGCCAAAGTCTGCCTTCCAGAATTCCAAAGTTGCAGTTCTGCTGATGCCACTCCTTACTTCTCTGACAATCACAAATTCCCTAATTTTGTGATCACTATGCCCAAGACAGGCTCAAACAATCACACCACCCACCAGCCCTTCTCTGTTCATAAACAGTATGGGACACTACAGTGTGTAAGTTACTCCATGAAAGGGGCAGAGCATCTTACTTCTCTAAGAAACAAAGAGGGATTGTCTGGTGCTCAGAAATTGGCCATGATGCATAAACGCATTTAAGTGATTGGGTTGGTTGCCCAAATGAATTTTAGTGTATGTATGTATATCTGTAGGTGATAGATGATAGATAGATAGATGGATAGATAGATAGATAGATAGATAGATAGATAGATAGATAGATAGATAGATAGATAGATA